>PVJC01019170.1:19230-30642 GCA_004026665.1 Murina feae
CCCCCCCCCCCCCCCCCCCCCCGTCAGACGGTGTTGCTCATGGTGCACAGCTGGCTTCTACAGGTTTGATGAACACAGTCCAAAGGGATTGTTCAGACAGGGCTGGATCAAACAGCTACCACCACTGCATCCCATGAGAGGTGCTTAGAAAATCCTGTGTGTGTGTGTAGATGTGTGTGTACATGTGTGTATATGTATGTGTGCACGTGTGTAGATGTGTGTATGTGTATGTATGTGTGCATGTATATATGCATGTGTGCATGTGTTTGTGTGCACGTGTGTATATGTATGTGTGCATGTGTGTATATATGTATGCATTTGTGTGTGTAGATATGTGTATGTGTGTGCATGTATGTGTATATGTATGTGCGTGTGTGTGTGTGTGTGTGTTGGTGGGATGATTGGAGAGGGAACATGACAGGTAGATACGATGCCACGATGGTGGACTGTTCATTGAAGGGATGACGGTGCTTGCACGTGGGTAGTGGTGAGCTGTCGGCATTCTCCTGGCGGGAATAAGACCACAGATTCAGGCAATTCTGATTGTGGCTTCTTTACTATTTCCTTGGTACTTGGGACCTGCGTGTAGGAAGCCAGAGGTCACCCACCAGTCAGATCCCAGCTGACTTGACATGGCAGCTGTGAAGGTATCGGTGTTGCAAATTCTCCTTTAGGCAGGAATGCAACCCAAGGCCACGCCTCCCCCTGCCAGGAGGTGCTTTGGAACCACAAACAAATTGACAGTGGACTTTGAGAAGCGAGTCAAACTTTCATTTTGAAAATGTGGGGGGGGGGTAGGCGGAGGAAAGAGTAAGCACATGCACCTGAGAAATTTGAAAATGGGAACAGTCACCTAAGGGGGGGCGCCCATTTCTGAGTTAGAAGCGCATTTGACAAGAAAACGGTCACGGTGTTCAGAAGTACAAGGGAGGATAATTTTTATTTGCTGAGCTTTTAACTTTCAGAATATACCACACAAAGGTGTGTGTGTGGGGAGAGGTGCGTGTGTGACTTCCTTTGAAATCCGCATGGACTGCTTTGACGCTGGCGAAATTTAACTCTATGCTTGAAAAGACCATGGGTTATTATTCTCCCCACCTTAGACCATCGATCGACACGACTGTACCAGGGCTCTGGTGGCCTGTTCCAAGTCAGCTGTTCGCTGGTCCCAAAACAGCACAGGACCACGTCTCTCCGAAGGGAAGTTCTCAGTTGAAACTCCGCTCTGTTGCCTCGACATTAGCTACGCCCAGCGGCGACCTCATGGTTTACTACACGTTGAGCTGAGTGCCCATCACTTGAATAAGCTAAAGCGACCAGCGTAGGAGCATGACTATGTTGCTTTGAAAGCCTTCCTTCAGTGTCCTTAGACAAGAACCCATGAGTCTACCTTCAGACACGGTGAGCTCTGTTTACTAGGACTGGGCGGCCAGCAGGTGGCAGCAGTGAGCAATGGTTAAGAGGAAGGGCACATGCCCTAGCTGGTTTGGCTAAGTGGATAGAGGGTTGGCCTGGGAACTGAAGGGCCCCAGGTTCAATTCCCAGTCAGGGCACATGTCTGGGTTGTGGGCTCAATCCCCGTGGGGGGCGTGCAGGTGGCAGCTGATCAATGATCCTCTCATCATTGATGTTTCTCTCTCTCTCCCTCTCCCTTCCTCTCTAAAATCAAATTTATTTATATATTTTTTAAAAAGAGTAGGGCTACATCCCTGGCTAGGAAGATTGATTACCTCTTCCCAAACACGAGGCAACTAAGTGGCTCCGATGCTGCAGATGCATAAAGCCATTGAAGCAAATGAGAGACATCTTTCACAGGTCGATGCCTCTGCCGTCAGCTGGAGGGGCTGCATCTTCCCAAACCCTGAACTGTCTCATTGATTCATGGGCCAACAGGACTGTTTTAAAACATGACCTCATGGAGGTATTTTCCGACATTTAGAGACGGGAGAAGGCATGACAAGAGGATCAGTCAAGATTTGTCTCACAGTCACCTTCCTGGGGTGACACTGCAATTCAGTATTGTCGAAAGGTCATTCTGGACACACTTGATTGTGTGTGCGTGTGTATTTGAAGGGAGATGGTGGTCAGTGTATTTTACTATGAGAATTAGCCAGTAGGTGAAAGCTATAAAGATAAGGTTATGATTGTGCCTTTTATTTTTATTTGTGCGCATGTGCACACGTGTGTGTGTCTCTGTGTATCTGAAAGGAGTATTTTTTGGGGGGATCAGGCATTGGGTAAAGGCCATAAAGGGGGGGATTATGATTGTGGGTGCATTAGTTACCCAGTGCTCTGTAATACATTGCCCCCAGATGTACAGGCCTACAAGCAGCCCATGTCTGTGGGGGAGGAGTTTGGGAACAGCGGCTGGGTTCTTCTGGCCTGAAGGCTCTCGCGAGGCAGCAGTCAGATGTCAGCTGGGCCTACAGCGACCTGAGGCTTGACTGATGGTGCAGGACCCTCCACCAGGGTAACTGACTCATGCTGGCAAGTGGGAGCTGACTTGGTGGGCGGGGTCGTTTCTCCTCCCTGCAGGCCCCTCCATAGGGCTGGCTGACTGCCTTCATGATATTATGGCTGGTTTCCATCAATGTGAGCCTTCCAGAAAATACCCACCATAGCGTCAATGCCATTGACAGCTTATCCTTGGAAGTCGCACAGGGTCATGTCTGGTGTTCGGTCGTCACACCGGCCACCTCAGATTCAGGATGGAAGGAAACTAACAAGGGGCGTGACCAGCATTGACGAGGTTCATTGGGGCCGACTGGGAGGCTGACGACCAGTCTGCTAAGAGTTCCTTTCGTCCTGGTCGGCAGGGCTCAGTGGTTGAGCATAGACCCATGAACCAGGAAGTCACGGTTAGATTCCTGGTCAGGGCACATGCCTGGGTTGCAGGCTCGATCCCCAGTGTGGGATGTGCAAGAGGCAGCCGATCAGTGATTCTCTCTCGTCATTGATGTATTGATGTTTCTCTCTCTCTCCCTCTCCTTACCTCTCTGAAATCAATAAAAGGACACACATACACACACACACACACACACACACACACACACACACACTGAGTGGCCAGATTTTTATGACCACCTGACGTTTGTAGGCAAATTAGCTATAATTTCACGCTGAAGTTGCTAGAGGGCCGGACCATTATAAATAGGGAAGCAGGTTGTTTACCACGACAGTAGAAGTGATTTTTTTCTGAAGATATGGGTAAACAGCGCGATTTAACAGCCTTTGAAGATTATGTTGAACCTCAATATTACATGCAGAGGCACTGACCGCAGGCAGGCATGCACTGTGAGTACCTGTGGGGTCATTATGCGAGAGTTACCATTACATAATGGCAGGGAAGAACCCTCCCTCTCCACTATATCGTCACATTAAGACAACAAAGCCAAATGCAAGCAAACAAAACAAAACAGAGTCCCCGGCAGAGCTCAAAGATCTTTGTCCACTGTTTTTGTAGTGGAAACCAATATGGAAAGCCTGTCCTCGTTGGAAAAACACGCATCTCCCACCTTGAGAGAGAGGGGAAGAAGCTGGTAGGCTGTGGATGACGCGAGAGATTGCCAAGAGGGTTTCTTCTGCTTCCGGTGAGCACACCAATGGACAGAGCTGTGCCTCATTGGACTTCACTGGATTATTGAGACCATCATGGTCAGCTAAATGGAGCCATTTGTCTCTCCGCACTGCTCGATTAGCGTTGCAGGCTGGCCTCGAGCTTGGCTGACTTACATTCAAGTGCACGCTGACTGATTGGCCGGAACCAGGATGAGGGAGAGTTGGGCGGGGAGTGTGGTGAGTGGGCCACAAGGCGTCAGTCCGCTATGGCCAGCCCCTACCTCAACCGTTCTTTTTTCAGGTCCCCTGTTCCCACCCATCTCAACTTTGCTGCTCCCTTGGCACCTGCTTGCCACCTAAATCCATTTGGTGACCGAAGGCGTTCTGATGGGTAAACATTTATTTGACGAAGGAGAAGAACATTGGACCAAAATAGTTCCCACGAGGGATTCTGATCTCACAAAAAAGATCGAACAGCATGAAGGTCCATCTGTGCTGTCGAAGCGCCTGTGGAGTCTAAGACGAATTTAGTAGAATTTTTGCTCATCGTATCAACTTAGCAACCTCGTCTAACTCATGCTTCATCCCTCGTGGGGTTGAACTCTTACCTCCTTCATGTCCCTATCCCGAGGGTACCAATGGCAAAGGCACTTGGGGTCATGTTAGAAGTGCTTATAGGTGATACACTGGATGAGTAATTTAAAAGCAAAGTCAGATTTCCTCTTGTCACAGAAAACGACGGCATCTCTTCTCTGCCCACGCAGACGACAAGCGATTTCTGTCATAAGAAATGGTGACATAATTGTATCTCAGCAGATGGGCTGGTGGGGCACCGTCTCCCGCAGGCAGACACGCTTCCGCCGAGTCGTTGCTGGTGTGAAAGGAAGTCTTGACCTCAGATTGTGTCCTCGGTGAGGACTGCGTCCCGCTTCTTGCTTCGTTTTGCTTTTCAGACATTTCCTTCTTACATTTGCTTCGGGCGAGCCGAGATTTCCAGTGTTTCTCCAGGCCAGGGCCTGGAGACTTATTAGAAAAAAAAAATTAGTGTTTTATGTTTCGCTGTGCTTTTCAATCACATGTGATTGGACCATATTTCTGCTAAGTGACTCCCTGGTTAGGGACTGTCACAGATGTTGCTGCTGCATTCTTGGAATCACTAGGCGAACAGAAATGACACTAATGGGCTCCTTTTTCAGTCATGATAAGTTTTCAGGTAGCACACAAATCATGAAAATAGTCACCGACGACAGATGTTGCCAATTACTTTGTGGTTAAGTATTGGGGGGGAAAAAAGTTGGGGGCTGCGTGTGCATATCAAATAGAATTTCTTCCTTTCTCTTGTATTTAAATTTGTGAGGAAATGATTACTGAAGGAAGTGGAGTAACACAACATTATGGAACCCTGTGAGGAGTTATTGTGCCAAATTCTACCGTTATGGGAGGAGTTGATGTGGCTGTATTACCTGGGTGATTATGGCTGATGATTATGTTTTGAGGGATGTGATTTGCCTTTGAGAGCTAGACGAATGTCACAAAACTTCCCCCAAAGGAAGGAACATTCTGAGAGTCCTCTCCAGGCTGCGACTTACTTGTGTTGAACAGTGGAGATGCCTGGCGTTCGTTTGGTGTAGCCTCATTCCTTCTCTAACTAGGCACCAGGGTCTCCTTCTCTCGCCCTGGAGTCAGCCCGTCTGACGATTCTAAAATGCGTTTCAGTTCAGTGCCATATCTCATGCAATTAGTGAAAGTGTTTTCCTACTGCCTCTTCTGTAATGCAGAGTGAAACTAGTAGTAGAGAATACTGTCTCTTAGCCCCTGGATAGGAAATGTTATACTATGGAAGTAACTCAGGCATTCTTCCTTCTAATCCTTATCTATCATAGAACGATAGGCAGAAAGTATAATAATTACTGTCATTTTACTTTTATCCTCCCTAGCTGGTTTGGTTCAGTGGATAGGGTCCCGGGTTCGATTCCAGTCAAAGGCACATGCCTGGGTTGCCAGCTCGATCCCCAGGAGGGGATGTGTAGGAGGCAATCCATGATTCTCTCTCATCATTGATGTTTCTATCTCTCTCTGTCCTCCCTTCCTCCCTGAAAGCAATAAAAATATATTTTAAAAACTGAAAACTAAAAACATATTACCCTACTTTTGAGGGTGGGAATGGTGAGAATGATTAAGTGAAGCATTCCAAGGACTGAGAAAAGCTAACCTGAAAGTTGGCAGCTACTTTCTGAAGAAGCGACTGGGACATCCACCGGGGAGGAGGGCCCAGGGGTCCTCGCCTCCTAGTATCCACGCTTTCCTTTGTGTGTCCCTTCTAAGCTGTATCAGGGTGGGTGAGTGCAGCCAGTAGAATGCGGCGGAAGTGATGGTGGGCCACATCCAACGCTAGCTTGTAAAAGACTTCTGTCCCCCAACCCTCCTAATCAGGAACCTGATGCAGGCCAATGGCTGTGCTGGGGGGCAGGACCCCTGTGGTGAGGAGCTGAGGCCTCTGGCCAATAGTCAGTGAGGCACCCAGGTCTCCCAGCAATGAACCATGTGGGAGCGGATCCTCCAGGCCCAGGCAAGCCTTCAGATGACATGACTCTAGCCAAGATCTCTTACCATTGCTGTTTCTCTCTTTCCCTTTCTTCCTTCCTCTCTCTGAAACAATAAAAACATATTAAAAACAACAACAACAAATACCTACGATGAAGGCAAAACCCACATCATGGAAAAAACATCCAATTAGGTACCTGTTTAAACTAAGACCCACTTCACCCCCTCCCCCAGCACCCCACACAGTTTACAAGGACATTCTGGATGCCTGCTGAGCCAGCAGTCGGACCTCTGATTACATTCAAACCATCTCCAAGTTCAGACTCTCGTGTTCTCTTTAAATGGAATGTGTTCTTTCCAGTTGCAGGTCATTTGCCCGATGTTTTCATTTTAGTTCTTGGCTCCTATGCTGACACTCTGAAATGGGTCGTGTTTATCACATCTGCGACAGGTACTTGGCAAAAAATGACGTTAATAATGTCCCCCATCCTGGTGCTCACAACCCAGGTCCCTCGGGCCCCCGCCCATCACCAGGTGTTTATTTCTCCGCCCCTCGCGTGGGGAGAGCCTCCTTTCTTGCCCAAGCGCTCAACGCCACGGAGAGGACTCCCGATCACTTCTGGCCCAGCTCTGCTCTTGCCCTCGGCAGCTCTCAGCTCCCTCCTCGAGGGCTGACATGCTCTAGGATAGATGTACAGTGAACACGAGAAGTTCTCGCATGTGGGGCAGGATCAGAAGTAAACACAGGTGATCCATCAATATTAGGCTTAGTTGCTAGGGGACCATGTGAGGGAAAGAGAAAGACCCGCCACTCAAGGAAGTGATGTGGTTTGATGAATGGCCTTCATGTTCCTCCTTCTCTCCTAAGAATAATACGCCGTGCACAATGGATGGGTTTCCCCATATAATTCTTTTAATGTTAATTAAGTCCATCAATCCATCAATCCATTTAATTTATTTAATGTAATTTAAGTTATATGATATTTCTATGCATTATGTATATAATTACTGTCAACTTCCAACATTACCCAGCTCACCCGTGAGTGGTTGCCAATTAGGGGATCGGTATAACAGGGTCTCAGGTGACAAGAAGGACAACCTTTTTGTTTTATAATTTCTGTTGCTCATTTTCACTCCTCCTTGTGTTTTTCAAGACACTAGTCGCCTCTGGGCCAATTGGGAGCCCTGGTGGCACTGATGGGAGCCTCCTGCTGAAGCGGAGATGCATCGCGTGTAGGAATCTTGATGCCTTTTTATGAAAGACTAATGGCATCAGTGGCCTCAGCGTGTTAAGTTAGGTTTATCGGGGTGACACTGGTGGATAGGATCATAGAGGTTTCCAGTGTACAGCCCTCTGATGCCTGATCTGTATATTGCATGGTGTGCCCAGCACCCAAAACCAAATCATCTTCCATCACCATGGATTTGGCCCCCTTTACCCTCTACTATCCCTCCCCCAATAACCACCATACTGTTGTCTGTGTCTGTGAGTGCCAGGTGTACATCCCCTATACGGCCTCAATTCTTTACCCCCTATTACCCACGGCCTTTGCTTTGGACTCTGTCATCCCTCTCTCCAAAGAGGCGTCCTTTCTTTCTGTCCTGGATGCCAAGTTTGGCCAGTGACTTGCAGGCCTCATGTACATCGATGTTTGGAAAAGTGCTCATTCCCCGCTGCTGGTCCTCGTGTTAGAAATGACCTTATTTCTCCATGCGCCGTGCACTTACAGTCGACATGCCACTTTCTGGTAGTTTCGGTGTGCACCACCGTGGCCTGTGGTGGTCCTCCAGGAGGGAGGACAGCCTGGAGCAGCCAGCAGGTTGCCCAGAGACAGCAGCCGACCCGGACGCGCGGGTGGGTCCAGCTGGGGCCACCAGGTCCACTGCGTCTAAATGGCTTATGCGCAGACATGGGACCTAAACCAAGGCTGCTTTGGGGGCAGAGGAGTTTGTTGATGGTGTTATTGTGGCCACAGGAGGCAGACACAGTGCTCATTCAGGATTCGTCTTCTTGTTGGGGCAGTGAGGGTCCTGACTGATGCCTGTGACAGTGTCACGTTCTTTTTCTTAGCTTTGAGGGCCCAGGGACTGGATTCTGGAGGCGTGTGTGTCGCCAATATTGACAGGACTGTAATCGCCAGCTTCCAGGGGAGGTAAGGGGCCCGTGTTGGAGGGCCATAGGCAAGTAGTCTTGCTAATGGAACGCAGTCGGAGTGGTGACAACGGGTCCCACCTAGGGAAGGAGGCTGCTCATGACCTCGACAGATGTTCTTGCTACTTCAGTTGTTTCAGCCTGGTCTCCCCACACTGGAGAATCTGATGGTTTGCCATCTCTGGAAAATGGTAGGAGGTCAATTTTATTTTTTTCTTTCTATTCCGTTCTTCAGTCCTACTACTATGACTTTGGTGTTTCCTTCCCTTAAAAAAAAAAATTCCGAAGTGTGACGGTGAGCAGTGCTTTAAAATTTAAATGTTATTTCTCAATTGCAGTTCCTATTCAATATCATTTTGTATTCGTTTGAGGCGTTACACTCAGCAATGCTACCCTCCGCTTTCAAAATGAAAAAAAAAATCATTGAAAGCTCATCATAGGCACAGTGTGTAATAGTTGCCTGATACTCAGTTGCACGAATACCATGATTTAACCATTTCCTCGTCTGCACACGCTCAGTTCGCGATGCCACGGCCGCCGTGGCTCTGTGCCTTTCTGATTTTTTCCTCAAGGTGACTTCCTGGAAGTGGGATGACCAGCTCAGACGTCGTGAGCCTTGTAGAGGTTTCAAGTCCTGAGTACGTCTAGCCAGACTGAGGTTGTGGACTCGCTCCCCAGTGTGGGACATTCAGAAGGCAGCCGATCCATGATTCTCTCTCATCATTGATGTTTCTATCTCTCTCTTCCTCTCCCTTCCTCCCTGAAATTAATAAAAATGTACTTTGGTAATGGAAGGCCTTATGGTTAACAATGATGTAAGAATGGCGGGAGGTAAGGTGGAATGAGACACATGGTGTGCATTTCTAATGCCAATAGGCCTGGTCTAGACCCATCCTTTTATGCTCACGGACGTGTGGAGCGCTTGTTGACATGGAATGCCACATTTGCTCACTTCTCACCATTGTTCGGACTGCCACTAACTCCTGCAGGAAAATTGATTGTGGGGACGTCGATGGTTGAGACAGGAACATTGACGTGTCAGCTATTTCCACAGGCGAATCATTTCAGCTCAATGTAGAAGAGGCAGCCTGTGAGGTCATGCAGAACGCTCCCAATCAAACCTCCTCTTACCACCAAGCCTACTTCAGCGGCCCATCGTGATTAGGAAAGGGACGTTGGTTTCCCCACGAGGAGTCTTCTACTAATGAGGATTAATTTGAGAATTAGAGAGATTACTCGGAATCAGAAACTGCTGAGAGGAAGAGGTTTTAAAGATTTGAAGTGGGTTGAGTGACTGGGGCTCAAAAACTGGAGTTGCTCTCTCTCGGCGAGAAACGTCGTTAACCCGAATGGGAGGATTAGCGGGAGATCATGAAGAAAGCAAGTGAGGCTGAGCTCATTAAGCCACGTTTCTTTGAACGAGTCCGAATGAACAGTGTCCTTGCGTCACTCATTGGCAAGTGCTAGTTGGACAGAAAGAGACCCATCGAGGCACTAGGTTTTGTTTTTCTCTTTTCCTCTTTGATGATATTCGTAGTCCTTACCCCACAAGGGGACGTTCCCTGACGATGACACGGGGGTCACGGAGCTGCTCACTTCTAGAGCTGGGTGGGCTTTTCATCAGACCTTGTGCCCTAGAAGAGGCCCCCAATAGAAGTTGGGAGAAATATACAGTCGGGGGGAGTTGGGGAGCTCAGACATCGGCCCATTTCCTTTGCTGCCAGCACAAAATATTAGGACGCTCTTCCTTATGGAACTAGAAAGAGTATAGCTGCTCCCGCTCGGGTCCGCTCTGGCTACAGGAGAATGGCTTCCGTTTCCTGTCTGCTCTTCGGCTTCCAGGACAATGGTGATGGGGATGAGCACAAGGACCGCCCAGCCCCCTTCTAAGAATTTGGTTGGAGATTTGTGGAGTCCTCAACACAACTCAGAAGTTGGGTTTTCAGATGGTCCTCGAATGGCTGAGATGGAAGTCTGGCCAGGAGGCTCTGCCCTTGAGGAGAACACATTTTGAACAGTTGTGAAAGCAAGACCCAGGAAATGCTGTAGAAGGGGAGGAAATGAGTAAAAGGGCTTGCATTCAAAGGAATCGGCATTTGTGAGGTGAGCTGGTGTTTGAGGTTCTGGGAGACCGATGAGTCCATGAACGTGGTGATGGGCAGATCACCTCTAAGGATGTAGGAAGGCAGGATTTGATTTTTGCTTCATAGTTTTGTGCTGTTGGGCGCTCAGCAAACCCAAGGTTCATCGGGAGCCCATTACACAATAGGGTTGAATCACGGTGTTCTGTGGAATGAGAGGGAGCAGGGTTGGCCTGAAACCATCACGGACACTTGGAAGAAGAGGGTGAGGCGGCCAGACCAGCACCACCAGGCGAGCAGAGAAAGTGTGTGTAGAATGCAGCGACTGCCTGCCCCCACCCCCACCACCCACCCCCCGGGAAATCATGAGCCTGGGGGGAGAGGGGAGAGGAGTGTCGTGTTGTTTGGATGTTAAAAAAAACCGGTGAACGCAGAAAACCAGAGGACTTGGGGTCACCTGGGCCGCATTATCCAAAACGATTCCAGTCCTGATTGATTTTGGTTTTCAGATCCGCCTAGGAGGAGCTCAATCCTGTGTCTGTCCCCTGGACATCGCGGCATCGTTCGCAAGCAGCTCCGTGTCTCTCCCTCCCAGACGCAGCTCTAACGAGCCCAGGTCCTCCCGCCACCTCAGACTGGTCCCCCGAACATGCATCCATTTCTCAGTGTCTCTTAAATGCCGCGCCTATGGCAGAGCTGGGTATCCCACCCCTGGCTCCCGCCATGAGAGGCGGACGCGGCCTCTCTCTCTCAGAGCTTCGTTCTGCAGCTTTGCTATCTGAACCTGCATCTCTGTCTTTGGACTCACCAGCCTGCTGACTCCCGCTCAACGCGGGTTCACCAGGCACCTCGCTGGCTGGTACAGGACGTGCGCTCCTCACAGCTCCCTTATCCTATAGCTGTGGAGTTCATCCCCTTTTTTTTTTTAAAATATCTTTATTGTTCATATTGTTACAGTTGTTCGTCTTTTTTCCCCCATAGCTCCCCTCCTCCCAGTTCCCACACCATCCTCTGTCCCCCTCCCCCCCATCCTCATCCATAGGTGTACAATCATTGTCCATTCTCTTCCCGCACCCC
>PVJC01019171.1:0-30498 GCA_004026665.1 Murina feae
AGTATCTCCAGAATAATTCAGGATTAAATGAATTTGATAGTTCATGTTTTCATTACAAAATTTTAAAGACTTAGAGAGCATCTATGCTGAGTTGTATGATTTACCTACAACCTTACATAAAGACCAAATTCCAACTATTAACTGAAACATATTTTGACTTGTATATAAAATAAAAAACCTACCTACTGGAAAGTTTGAGCATTTCTGGAACAACTTAAAAACACTAATTTATGCTACCATTTGAAAACATGTTATGAAATGCTAATTTAATTTTCCTATAGTATTTTCAGTAAATATATAATATTTGCATACTAATCTAAAGAGAATTAGAGAAAATAAAGTATACTATTTTATCTCTTTATATTTAGAGGTTATCAAGTTACTAACAATTTCTCATTGTAGTACCTAAATAATAATACACTCTAGCTCAGCTGTTTTCAAAGAGTATTCAGAAAACCTCTGGGAGTTCCTCAGGCAAAAATTACAAATAATAAGACACTATTTACTTTTCACTCTCATTTTTCTCATGAGTATTTGGTGTTTTCCAGAGGCCATATGACATGTGATGTTACAACAGAATGAATACAGAAGCATATAAGAATATGTCTCTATTAAGCCAGACCTATAAATGTTCTAAAAAATGTAAAACAATGACATTATTCTCACAAGTTTGTCTTGGAAAATATTTTATTTTAAACGTTAATTTTAGTAATATGGCGGAAGGTCAATGGGGGGAAAAAGGACATGTAGTACTATTTGTAATACTTTAAACAACTAAAATAAAAGAATGATGTATGGCCTTTTGCCTTTTTCATTCTTCTGTTTACCTTACAGTTTTACATTATGTTATAATCATTCACATGTCATATATTTATATATATAACCTTTATATATACATAAATTTTCTATCCTGTCTTTTCTCCATAAAATTATATTTGTCATTCTCATGTTAGTATATACTTTATAAATAAAATTTAATGGCTGCATATTAAAAAAATAAAAAAGTTAATTATAGTAATGTGAAATAAATTTAAATAAAACATTTTAAAATTTCTATTTTTAGCCCTAACTGGTTTGGCTCAGTGGATAGAGCGTTGGCCTGTGGACTGAAAGGTCCCAGGTTCGATTCCAGTCAAGGGTATGTACTTTGGTTTGCAGGCACATCCCCAGTAGGAGGTGTGCAGGGGGCAGCTGATAGATGTTTCTCTCTCATCGATGTTTCTAATTCTCTATCCCTCTCCCTTCCTCTCCGTAAAACATCAATGAAATACATTTTTTTAAAATTTTTCTATTTTTAAATGATAAATATGAGATTATAATCTACATAAACAAAGGAACTTAAACAATTTTTATTCATGTAAGGGGGTTCTGAGGCCAAGAAGTTTTAGAAATGCTACTCAAATTAATTTAGTAATGGCAATTTTAGTATGAAATCCTTATAAAACTGATGAGTTAGAAGAGATGTGTGGGGGTTAAATCATTTCATTCCATCTTACAGTAGCTGTCATACTCTAACTACTGAAGACCATGATGGTATTTCTGAAAACTTAGCTAGTATTCATCTTTCTAAGCTGAAACTAATTGAGAGGAACTTACTTTACTTTTCCTCATAATTCACTTCTGTCATGGAGACTGCATGGAGCCATACCATCACACTGTGATTTAAAATTATACAGTCTGGCATAGAATAGATAGTCAATAAATACTAATAGACTAAATATTTCTGAAAAAGAGGTTCTAATACTAATTATACACACTACATCTCTGCTTTTGAGATTCACAAAGCACAATGACATTAAAGCCTCTGAAAAATCTTTAAGATAAAACTATCTAATTGTGTTTGATGCATAATTTCCCAAACTCATTAGCTATAATATCCCTTTTCTCCTAATAGTATCATCTTGATTCCCAAAAATACTTTTTCAAATATTTGCATCAGTATGGTTAGCTAAATTTAAAAAAGCAAAAGAAAATATACCAAAATAAGATTTTTAGATATATTTATACTTCTCTCTAATCTTTCCTAATTTGCTTACAATAATATTTAAAAGAAAAAGTATCTAAAATATTTATGTCCCTTCCAGAACTAAATTTGTATATGATAACTATTCTAGTGTGACTTCTTTAAATTGATCAAAATTCCTTGTAAAATTTTTAACAAGAAAGTTGATTACTTCTTAATGTTAATTCTGTGATGATACTGTATTAGAGTCTTTTTGCAAAATACATTTCAGGTAACAAACAAGAAAATCCTTATTGCAGAATTTCATCTTTTAATGAAATATTATTAATCCACTTTTTCCTAAGTATTTTCTTGATGATTACAATTTTTCAAAATCAACTTTCATTTTAAAGTTATAAGAGATACTTTAAATTCTTAAACTCCTCATGCTTTCTGGTTTTTGAGACTTTATACAAGCTGATCTCTCTGCTTCAAATCTATTCTTTACCCACCTACCTCCACTCTCTCTTTCAAGACTCAGCCAATGCTTTACTGCCTTATATGACCTGTTCTATTACCACTGCCCCTTGTTTCCATAGCATATTATATACTCCTTCCCAAATGTTTCTTTATGACTCCATCCCCAACAGTTTGTAATACTTATACGGTATTAATTTTCCTTAATAATACCCAGACCTCAGAGTGAATCTAATGATAGTTATGTTCCTCTCCACCTCCCCTGAAAAACCACATACATAGGTCCTACCACAATCTTGCTTTGTTTGAGGGGTTCATAAGACCCCGGATACTATACTAAAACTGACAATTTATGGTCCATGTCCTGCATAAGCATGAAATGAGACCCTGTTTACCTGTCAACCCAGTACCTAAATGCAGTACTTAGACTGAGTGCTTAATAAAAACTGTTAAATATATGAAGACACGAAAATATGCAGAAGCACTGACTTCCCTTCTATTTTGCCACTTAACAGTAAGTTCCTTATGGTCTGAGATCCTGGACATCAGCTCCAGAACTCCTTTTCTTCACACTCTATATACTCTCTTCTTGGATAGTCCTTACATATATCACACTTTCTTAGAAGACATCTTTCTTTGAAATCCCAAAGCCTTCTCAACTCACCATGTAAAAATGAACTCTTAAGCCTCATGCCAAAACCCTCCAACACAGCAACACCGTTTACACAGCCTCAAAACAAGATGCCTTTTTTTTACATTTGCCCATTCCTCCCTCCCACCTCATTCCCAATATCCAGGCAGTTTCACCAAATCCAACTGATTTGTCCTTCCTATTCTTAAATGCAGCTATCTCTCTCCTTCACCACAATAACAGCCCAACCTCAAATTATCTTTGCAATCAACTCCCATCTTTCCAACATCTACTCATGTCCTCTACCTCATTCAAACCTATTCTCTATTTTCCTTTGAATGAATGCTCTTTCAGAACACATACAGCTGGTCAAGTCACCCTTATCTAAGGGGCTTTCCTTATTCTTAGCAGATTCAAATCCTTAACATGGTCTATAAACCCTGACACAGATTTCTGGCCCATTCCTGGTTCTCTGCTTTATCAGGCACATTCCCAGCCATACACCCTCTAGCTCCAACTGTCTACATTTAGACATACCCATCTTCTTCCAGGTCCTTTACCTGCACTCTCTCCTGTCAGGCTTTTCCCATGTGATGCACTCATTTCCCCACATCCCCTTCACACAGCTTTTCCATGTGCTTTACATCTTCCCTCCAGTGTAATTTTATTTGTTTTCCTTTATTCTATTCAGTCTGTATATATCTTGGGTGCATACAACTCAGTGACTTTTCCTTAACTCATGTTAACAGTTTATGACCATACATTTTACATTCTCAAGTTCACCACAAACTATAAGAGAACAGGGACCATAAATGTGCATCTGGTCCCAATTTTGTCACACACAATACATATTAAAGAAAAAAATTAAAATTATCACTTGCTACTGTCTTTTTCTAAACATTATTTTTCATGAATATTAACCCATGCCACTATTGATCCATGGTCAATATTTAAAAAGTAAAGCCAAGAATACAAAAAGTTAAAATAGCTCATTATGGCTATAGATAAATAACTTTTAATTTTCAAATTAGTAAAAGCCCTTATCTTTAACATTAAGCCTTTTGGTTTGAATAAACTATTACTTTATTTACACTAATAAATAACTTAAAGGAAATTAAAATAAAAAGGAAAACTTGAAATGCTATTCTAATAAACTGCCTTCTCCAAAATATCTATATTTGAATTCTCAGTAACTACTTATACATTATCAATTGGGAAAAACAAAACACAACTTGACATCCTCAGTTCTAATATACCCATTATTTTCTATGACCAGAGCTGCTTTCAAGCTCTTTAGATATTCAACACATAAAAAATATGACCAAATTATGAAGTTAAAGTGTGATAAATAATAACAACACTTACAGAGCTAAAACATAATGACTGAACACTAAATGCTAGACCTTGGGGTAAGTGTGGTAAGTTTTACATATAACAACTAAATTATTTTAAAAACCCTAAAAGGTATGTATTATAACTATTCCCATTAATAAAGCAATTATGGTGCAAAAAGTAAAACAACCACGAAAGGTCACACATTTAGTGGATGGCAAAGATGAGAATAAAATCAAGGCAGACTAACTCCAGAGCTCATATTCAGACTGCCCAACCCCACAGTACCTATTGCTTCAAATAAAAATAAAAGAGCAATATGCAAATTGACCGCCACTCCAAGACACCTAAGCCATGCTCACCAGCCAAGCCACCCCTCCCAGGCAATCAGAGTGGCTGTATGCAAATTAACCCAGCAAAGATGGAGGCCAGCAACCACGGAGCTAGAGTAAACAGAAGGCTTCTGTTGCAACTGCCTGATTAGGCCGGTGGGCCTCTGCTCAAGCAACAATGTTTCAATTATAGAAGCCACGGAGCTGAAACAAACAGGAGGCTTCCCCTAGGCAGCCGCTCAAAGTAACAAAGTTTCAATTATAGAAAATAAATAAACCTCAGAAACCTGATTCCAGCCAGCCTTGCTGGGGCATTGGGTCAATGGGGGGCAGCTTGAACACAGCCCTCAGCCCCTCACCAAGGCTGGCCACACCCCCATGGGGTGAGGGTCCCCACTGGGGGGGCTTGGCCAGCCTGCAAAGAGCCATGAGCCCCTCACCAGGCTGGCCAGGAATGCCAGCAGGTGGGCATCCCCTGAGTGGTCCCAGACTGCAAGAGGGCACAGGCCAGGCTGAGGGACACCCTCCCCCGGACTGCACAAATTTTTGTGCACCGGGCCTCTACTATATACATATTTGTGTGCAAGAAAGCTATAAAGGAGACATTTTAAATAGTTTTAAAATGACATTAAACTGAGCCAGAAAAATAAACGTTTTAAAGTACATTCTCACTACTAATAAAAATAAGCACAAGAGCATAATTTCCTATAGTAAAGAGGAATACTTAAAAATCTAAAGATACAAGTAAAAGATAAAATTAACATTCTACCAAAATGGCTGAAGGAAATCAATGTGATCAATCCTACTTTTGTACTTTACTAAGATTAAAATTTTAAACTCTTAAATTTAAAAATAGAGAGGTCTAAGTTGACAACAAAGTAGGTGGAAGCTACACTCACCTCCTCCCAAGAACAAACTAAGTTATAGAACAATTATCCTGAATAACCAACTGAAGACTAGCTGAAGAGAAGTTTCATAACCAAGGATCTACAGAAGCCACATCAAGACTAGGAAGGGCAGAGACGTGAAAAGAACTGGTCCTGCACACACAAGAGGCATCCGAGGTGCTGGAAGGATCTCTTGGCAGTAGGCTCTCCCTGAGAAGTGTGGAGTGGACACCAAAACAACCCTCCCTTGCCAGCCCAGAGTACCAAAATTTAGGAAGAGGTACCCACATAACATTTGGCTGTGAAAAGCACTAGGGCAGCGGTTCTCAATCTGTGGGTTGCGACCCCTTTGGCGGTCGAACAACCTTTTCACAGGGGTGGCCTAAGACCATCCTGCATATCAGATATTTACATTACGATTCATAACAGTAGCAACATTAGTTATGAAGTGGCAACAAAAATAATTTTATGGTTGGGTCACAACATGAGGAACTGTATTTAAAGGGCCAGAAGGTTGAGAACCACTACACTAGGGCTTCTGACCAGCAGGGAGAGAGAGAAGTCCACTAAAGACACAGGCGCCCTCTTAAAGGGCCAATGAACCATGAGATATCACCTCACACCTGTCAGCATGGCTATCATTAAGAAATCAACAAACAGCAAGTGTTGGCAAGGATGTGGAGAAAAGGAAACTCTAGTGCACTGTTGATGGGAATGAAGACTGGTACATCCACTGTAGAAAGAAAGCAGTATGGCGTTATCTCAAAAAATAAAAAATAGAACTGCTTTATGACCCTGCAATTTAACTTCTGGGAGCTTATCTGAAGAAACTCAAAACACTAATTCAAAAGAATATATGCACTCCTTTGTTCACTGCAGCATTATTTACAATAGCCAAGATTTGGAAGCAGCCCAATCATCCATCAGTAGATGATTGGATAAAAGGGCTGTGATATATATACATAATGGAATACTATTTAGCTATAAAAAAGGAAATCTTACCCTTTGAGACAGCATGGATAGATCTGGAGAGCATTATGTTAAATGAAATAAACCAGTCAGAAAAAAAAACAAATACCTTGTGATTTCACTCATATGTGGAATCTTAAGAACAAAATGAACTAACAAGCAAAACGGAGACAGACTCATAGAGAGCAGGCTGACAGCTACGGTGATGGTGGGAAGGCTAGGTCAGGGGTGTAGAGGTATTGAGCAAATAGGGAAAAAAAAAGAAAAAGAAAAAACTCACAGGGACATCATGGTGACTGTGGAGGAGGGGTGGTGAATACACAGTGTATAGATGATGTGCTACAGACCTGTGCACCTAAAACCTGTATAATTTTAACCAGTGTCACCCCAATAAATTCAATAAAAAGGAATAGAAGAATTTTTTAAAAGTTTCCTCTTATATGTGGAAAAATTAAAAATAAAGTTAGAAGAGAGGTATAAGTAAATTACACCAAAAGAGTTAAGACTGTAAAACTTGATTACTATTAACATAGACCAGTGGACTGGCCAGAGCCTTTTCAAACTTTTCATATCGCTGCCCCTACCTCTAATACCAACTGAGAATCACTTGACATACTTATAACAACAACCATCTTTTGTTAACTGTCTATAATTAATACCTAAAACCCAAATTAAACTTAATTATCCTTTTTGTAAGTATGTTACATTACATACTTCAAAGGTCAGCAAACATATTCTATACAATATCAGATGGTAATATTTTAGTCTTTGGGAAATATATCTATATGCAAGTTTTTAAAAAAGGTATTAATTTAGCTTAGGATCCTTGCAAAACAGATCTGCAGAGTTTGCCCATGTCAGCCATAATATACCCACCCAGATATAAAGAATGACCCTTGGTTCTAGCAACTTTTCCAGCAGTAGAGGTAATACAATTCGGTAAAACAAAGGCAACTCTGCTCATACCTTCTCCATCTTGGCCCAATCATAAATCTGTAGCACTCTTTTCTCAGACTGGATATATAAAATATTTCTAGAATTATCAATTACAATTTGAACAATAGGGTAATCTCCTGAAAATATGAATTGTAGCAAGGAAGAACCAAAGAAAAGAAACAGCTCTTTGAGTGGTTTATTCTCGTGCATTTTGCGATAAACCAACCTGCTTTTGCAGGGTATGCTGCTTCATATTAACAGCCATCCCCTCCAACCAAGAAAATTTTCTCATCCGTGGAAGGTATTGTTTAAATGTAGGTATTATCAGTGGAACGAGAATATAAAGAACCCGAAAGCCATTCTACCAGATATACTATCATTAAGAACTTCTCTAATCAATTTTAAAAGAAAAGGTCAGTAGTTTGATTAAGGGCTCCAAAGTCTGACCACCTAGATTTAAGCTTCCAACTGAGCATGGGAAAAACATTTTACTTGAAGTCTCAATGTCCTGATCTGTAAGATTAGGACTTTAAGATACCAAGAGGTGCTTTTACATGTTGACTTTTCATGTTAAAAAAAAATCTTTCTAGACCTAAACAAGGAGAAAAAAAGGTCATCTTTTTAAGGATCTTTTCCAAGTGAGACTAGATCAATATATTAATTCCAATGACTTAAATTTACCTCTGAGAAAATGCCAGTCCTTTGTCTAGCATATAAGAGGTCCCTATGAAAATAAGATCCACCTCATAATTACCACTAGTATGATTTGATTTGACTAGGTCCTTCATTTCTAGAAAAGCGGAATGGTTCCAAAAAGAGTGTTTTTTAGATTGTCTCATCTATTTTCTCACCATTTTTTCAGATCTGAAAGTATACCTGCTTTTTCTTTCTGCTCTAGTTCTGAGTACTAAAGTGTCAGCTTAGCCCTGGCTGGGTGGCTTGGTTGGTTGGAACATTATCAGTACACCAAAGGGTTGTAGGTTTGATTTGCAGTCAGGGTACATGCCTAGCTTTCAGTTTTGACTTCTAGTCAGGGCAAGTATGGGAAGCAAACAATAGATGTTTTTCTCTCTCCTCCTCCCTTCCTCTCTCTGAAAATTAGTGAAAAAAGAAAAACAAACACCATATCCTCAGCTGAGGATTAAAAATAAGTTAATTAAATTAATAAAAGGTCAGCTTAATGGACTTTTAGTTACTATTTTTATGACTATTTAGCACGTAAACAAAATTTAAAAAATCTATTTGCTACTTAATCACTTTATGAGCCTATTATTAAAACCCAGCCCCTAAACTTCTCAAAACTTCTAGTTATAACTATAAATTCCTTACCATTATTACAAAGGATATGTCAAATTTTATCTATATTCATTAAAGCAAGTATACATTTTTTCTGAGTAATTTTACTAATAGCATCTTCTCATGGACAAATATATGAAACAAGAAGCCTGCATGAAATCCATGCACAGGTAGGGTCCCTAGCAGCTGCCAGCCTGGGCCTCCATTCCCCTGGATGCCTGCCACCACTGCCAGCCAGTGCAGGGCTGGACGGGGGAGGGGCCGACAGTGTTTGGCTGGCTGCCACGCCCCCTCCCCCCTTCAATCTCCTGGATGAGGGGACAATTTGCATATTAGGCCTTTATTATATAGAAAGGAAAGAAGGATACTCTGTGCCAAGTATTCTCCAAATTTATTTACCTTCACAAACAAGTATTTACCCATTTCACAAGTAAAGAAAAATGAAGTCCCAAGGTTATGCAGAATGTCCAAGGTCATACATTTAAAAAGAAAAACAGTGATCAAACCCAGATCTCCCGATTTCAAGTATTTTTATTACAGTACAGTTTCCTTCTCAAAAAGTTATCACCCCTCTCCCCGCAATTGTCACCTTTCATGATTATAAACTTACTAGAACCCATATAATCACTTTCAAGTTACATCTTCTAAGCTGGGAAACTGCTTTCAGAAATACTCTTACTTGCCTATGGTTTCTTTATAATTAAAACTATAATGAAATTAATATAGAATCATATTAGGTGTCAAAACTGATCTTGGTGGTCTATTTACTCTCAACTGTGAATAAACACACTTGAAACATTGTCTTATACTCACAATTTAGCCAATCATCTGAGAATTCATTGAGATAATTCAGTCAGTATGATACAATTATCATTATAAATTTTTCATTTAAAGAAAATGCAATATTGCTCTTTCAAATTTTATTCATCACAAGCTATATTCTGCTAAAAAACCAAAAACATCCAAACCTATCCAGAATTAAGGTTTCCACAAAGTACAAAGATGCTCTATAAAAATTAATTAAACACAACAAAGCTTAACTATTTAAATACATTTTGAAGTTTTGTTTTTAAATCAACTCATATTTGCTAAGCAAAATTTGTGCAAAAAAATCCTCTTTAAAACACTTATTTAGTAATTTAAAATTCAAATTTATAATTCTGTTGAAAAAGTTCATTATCTACTAAATTAAAGATGAAAATTCTTAAACAGTTTATGCTTAAGATGCCAAAGTAAAAAAATTTTAAGAGAATGCCCGGTTTCATTTTTAGTAATGTTTCAGTTTCAAACACTACTCAAAATAACTAACACCACATACATAATAGTAGTAAAGTTATTTCAGAAAATGTATTATTTCTCCAAGTTGCCTGGAATTTATTATTTCCACACCCCAAAACTAAACTAGAACCAAGTGACACAAGCAAAGATAAATATTTCTTGCATTTATATTATAACCTCTGAGAAGATTTATACTACAACTTCTGAGAAGACTATGTGCCTCTTATTTATCCATGACGGAGACCAAATGGGTTATGCCACCATGACAACAGGCTGTCTGGAGTCCAAAATCACTACATAGATTTTTTTATGTGCTTCCTTTGCAGAAAGCTGCCACCATTTATGCTGTCATGAATAGTAATAACTTACTAAACCTTATACTACAAATCTCATCTCTTATAATTTCAATTATCTTCTATAATAAAAGCGAAACATGCAAATGTGACCGTTACCACCAGCCAATCAGAGCGGCTGTATGCAAATTAACCCAGCCAAGATGGAGGCCAACAGTCAATCAGAGCGGCTGTATGCAAATTAACCCAGCCAAGATGGAGGCCAACAACCACGCAGCTAGAGCAAACCAAAGGGTTCTGTTGCAACTGCCTGCCTATGCTGGCAGTTGGAAGTGGCACCAGGGCACCAGGAAGTGGGAAAGCAAGGTGGCAGGCCGGGTAGCGGGTAAGAGGTGTCAGGGGGTTGGCGGCCTGCTTGGTGGGCTTCCCAGGCCCTTTGTGGGGCATCGGGGAGCAGGTAAGAGGTGGCAGGGGGTCGGCGGCCTGCTTGGCAGCTGTCCAGGCCCTGGAGGGGGATCGGGGAGCGGGAAAGAGGCAGCAGGGGGTCAGTGGCCTGCTTGGTGGGCTTCCCAGGCCCTTTGCGGGACACTGGGGAGTGGGAAAGCAAGGCTGCAGGGGCCGGGGTCCTGCTTGGCAGCTCCCCAGACCCCTTGGCGGCACGGGAAGTGGGAAAGGAAGGCAGCAGGGGACGGGTGAGTGGGAAAGAGTTGGCGGCCTGTTTGGTGGCTTCCCAGGTCCCTTCCGGGGATCAGGGAGCAGGAAAAGGCTGGCCTGACCACAAGGCGGGGTTTTCCCTGCTTTCTGGTGGCTGGAGGAAGATGGGCAGTAGACAAGCTTGGGAGGCAGGCAGCACCCAGCCCTGGCCACAGCTCAAAAAAGAGAAAAACATGCAGGGGAGGGCAAGAGTCTGAGAGATCAACATAGAGGGGGTGCCTGCTCCAAGCTGCCACAGTGTGCCTGGTGGCAGGTCCCCAGCAGGTAGACACACACAGGAGGACTGCTCCGAGCCTCAGATGCGGCTGGGGGCAGGTCCCCAGTGGCCACACACACACACACACACACAGAAGGTGCCTGGCAGACTGGGGCCATCATAGGACATCCACTGAGGGGTCCCAGACTGTGAGAGGGCACAGGCCGGACTGAGGGACTCCCTCCACCCCGAGTGCACAAATTTTTGTGCACTGGGCCCCTAGTTTTTAACTAAGAGAAGCTGTTATCAGACCATGTTGCTATCTAATTTTTCTTAGTATCAAAACTTTTCATCCAACCATCCTCTTCCTTAAATGATCCTTGAGCTCCAAACACTGTGTGTGTGTGTGGGGGGGGGGGGGTGAGAGTGTGCTTGTGTGTGTGTGAAATAACTAAAGGTAGACCTGATTTAGACCTAATGTGACTGCCTTCCCTATAGAGACCAAAGCTTCTTACACCTTAATATTTCAATGTGCAATATCATAATTTGATTTTTCAGAACCCTCGATTCTCAAATTCAATAAAAAAGTACTATCATTTCTCTCAATCTGTTATAAAATACTTAAAATCTATATTCCATATGCTCAGTAACATTTAATAATTCCTAATTTATTAATTTTCATAAATTACTCATTTCACAAACATAGCAGTTCACAAACAAAACAAAAACACAGAAACTGTAACTTTACACATTTTAAATGTATTCCTAAAAATTTCAATTTGGTTCCTATTATCAAATAGCCTTTTTTCACTTTAGATAGAATTACGAAGGCAACTTAACCTAAATTTTTTACTGATAATAATTCTTTTCTAATACATTCATTGTAATGACTTTCTTAAAGTTAATTAAAAATACATTAAGATAGGAAGTGATTCTAAATGGGTATGTTTAGTATAACTGCCCCTTTGCTTAGTATTTTAACATTTTAAATTCTAAAATTTTGTTAGGGAATACTAGCAAGAATAAAAATCAACCTGTTTAGTATTATTTATCCGGAGTAAGTAAGGTGGGTAAAATACAATTTTATTTGCTATAATTCTGTAGTGATATAATATATAACCACAAACTTGGGGGAGGGAGGGAGTATGGCTGCAGTAAGTGAAATTTCTAGTTATCTATCTAATAGAGAAATACCAAGTGGATTGAAAAATTGATATTCATAAGCATTTAACCTAATGTTCGCTTAAGAATTTTTAAAAGTCTTTATTAAACTCTTTAATTAAAAACACACATAGCATTAAGCCAAACTGGCAAAACACTGACAATTTACAACTATTGTGATGATTTTAGATTACACAAATCCCTGGATAGGAGGAGTCCGATGCAACAGCCAAGCATCCTCACATATTCCTAAATGTCACCTATCAAAAGAAAAAAGCTTCATATATCCTCTAATCAATTCTGGATATTTCAAACACCCAAATACTTCTTAATGTTGTTACAGAAAAATAGTCGTTTGAATCACTATACAGACCATCAAATTTTCCCGATATTTTACCTAACATTTTTAAAGAATTATTTATTTTTGGTATTTACTATACTTTTTTATATCTTAGGCTTTTTTATTCTTGAATCTAAAAGTAACCATACTAATAGTACTTTCTGAAGTTTTTAAGTGCCCTTTTTTTTATACTGCAGCTGTTATGTTCAGAAAGTTATGTATACTTGTTTCTAAAATAATGTTTTTCTTAATTGAACTTTAATACATTAGAAAGCTATAATTGGAACAAACTTTATTACAACTACTATAGTTCTAGTAATAACAAACACAAACCCTTATTAGCATGTGACTTGTGCCAGTCTGTTATTACTCACAAAATCTTACAACATAGGTGTCTATTTCGTAGACTGGGAAACAGACTCCTGCAGTACTTATTATTCTACCCATAACAATCAAAACATCACTATGTAGTTAGGGAGAAGACAATACAACTTCCTCTTTACATAATGCCAATTCAAGGGTATTAAGATTTTAACAGATATTTAATTTTGAAATGTTTGTAAATGTCTCATTTTTAAAAATAATGCTGTACCATTATAATAACTGTGTACATAAAAAAAGATGAAGTTTTGTCCACTTCAGCTAACATTTCATTGGTTATGATGATGATCATACATTAAAGCCCTGTTTTAGAGGCTACCAAGCTAAGCTTACTATTTCACTGATATCCTACTAAAGAAGGAAATGGAAACTCTGCAACACACACTTCATATGGCATACCCCACTCCAAATTATACTGGTTATGTTTTGAAAAGTATTACGTTATCTCTAATACAGAATGAGATTCCCTGACTCAAAAACATTTAAAGTGCTATATTTTTTCCCTAAAACTTGTCTCCTATGTTTTCTACCTTAACTTTCACATTAATCAGCACACTAAATAAATACATAGTTGATACATACCCAAGTAATTCCTATCCATGATTTCCATTCATCTCTGAATTTAAGACCACCAATAATTAATTAAACCTAATACTTAAACCATACTGAAAAACATACTAAATTATATTGTAAAGAGGTAGTGGACAAAGTAAGTGGTTAGTGTCTCAAAAATTTTCACCCTTGCTAAGAGAAATCATGCTACAACCTAACAATGGCACTATCAGAACCATTTATAAAATGTTAAAATCTGCATGATTTCTCTGTACCTGCTTTTCTGTGTTTTAGATAATAAAACTCCAAAAGGAAAGAGTTGAATTATTAGGGACAATGTATTGCTATTTCTACTTCAAAAACAGATTTTCAGATTAGAAAAATTGTACTTCACTTATTTCATGAATAACTGGGGCCCCAGAAATGACTTGCTGTAGATTACCTTCAGGTTACCTGCTGGCAGGGCTAAGATCACAACCCATATCTCCTGGCTCCCAATCATTTCACTTAAATAGAATGATTTCTAACAAAGTGGAATCATTTTAAGAAAAGTAAATACCACTACAAAACATAAAATAAGTATTATATCATTTTAACAGACTGGCAAAACATGAACACTGTTTTGGAAAGAAAAAAAAAAAAAAAAGCCATGTAACCAAGAAATGTGACCAGAGTCCCATATCTAGTAAAAATGAGTAAAAATTCTATATCAAGATCTCTTCACAAATATGCAACCATCACTAATTAAGATGGTAACTAGAAAGGGAAAACAAACCAACTAATTCCATCATGCAAACTAAGAAATAAACAACTGTCCAAAAATTATTTGAGTTTTCCTATTCTATAAAGTTTGCCTCCTAAGCCTCGCTCCATTTAAAAAATAAGAATTCTGATAAAAGTTTTTAAAAATGCCTTTTTGCTTTAAATTGACCTCCTGTTTTTAAAAATATAAAACTAAGACATATCATAGAGCCAAAAAGTTTTTTAAAAAACCTTTCATTTCCTATCAAAAATGTTTTAAATCTAAGGTAGAGGGGAATAATCACAATGAAGTTTTATCAATCACACTTGAAATAAACACATCAATTTTTTTAAAATATCTGTAATCTTTTAAAACTGCTCATAAATCTCTACTTTCCTCTTGGTACAATCACTGATTGTATCTGTAGGCTGATTGCAGATACTAATCTACACCTATTGTTAAGCTCATAAACACAAATATTATTTCCTATCCTAAATAACTGTAATTTGAGATTTTTCTAGAAATTTCAATCTGACATAGGAATTTTTCCATTTAAAATATTACTCATTTATCAGGAATATACAACAAATTTCCAGGTAAAGGCAGACACTACTGAAACCATCAATCAAAAATAGTTTTTATTTTGGTTCCACTCACCAGAAGTCTTAAAATCAATGTCAAGAAGGTCAAGGGGGGAAAAAAGAGACATATGTACTACTCTTTGTAATATTTTAAGTAATAATAAAAAAATAAAATATAAAAAAAACAATGTCAAAAGCAATTTGAAAGGCAATGAAGTTAAACATGTTTAAGTCATAAGAATAAATTAAGACAATAGAGAATACTATACAAAGTTTTGCATGTTCATCCAAACATAAAATTCAAGACTCTACTTATTAAACAAGAATGTGCTCAGATACCTGCTGTTCCAAAATGTTTTTTGAGTTAACTAAACCTCAGTTAAAAAGTTTAAGTTAAACAGAATACCTACACACCTAGATGTATAGTTTGATGAATGTGAAAGCACCTTGAATGATGCCTTGTATCCAGTAGATACGGAGTGAGCAACATGCTGAATAAATAAAAAGAGAAAGTGATCCAGAGAACTCTGACTTCTAATGAGAATTTTAACTGCTTTATGAAATGCCAGCATGACTGCTTTGTATAAGGATGAAAACACTCCAAGAACCACTTCGTGTGAAACAGGGGACTGTTGATAAATAACACATCGATGAAGACTCTACTTATTGCGTCCTAAGTTTTGAGAAAGAGCCAGGAATATAAATGCATTAATATTTGAGAGACAAGAAACCCTCTCAAAAAATTAAATAAAAATCAACATGTGTAAAAATTTTGTGTCAAGATCTCTTCACAAATATGCAACCATCCCTAATTAAGGTGGCAACTAGAAAGGGAAGTTAACAAACCAACTAATTCCACCATGCAAACTAAGAAGTAAATAATTCTTCAAAAACTATTTGAGTTTTCCTATTTGATAAAGTTTGTCTCCTAAGCCTCGCTCCATTTAAAAAATAAGAATTCTGATAAAGGTTTTAAAAAATGCCCTTTTGCTTCAAATTGGAGAAAACAAAACGACATTCCTAGATAACCATTAGCCACTTCATTTTAAAATACAAGTATAACATTACCAACTGTCTCCAAGAAAACACAGCAATCTTTAAGAACGTGGGTGGGGGTTGTTGGTTTTCATTAAGATGCAAAGGTGAGTTTTGTAAAATCTGCCCAATTCTTAAAGAGAAAAATTATAATCTTTGTAATTTTTTGGAGTAACAAGGCACTTCAGATTCTGTCAAAGATTACAATCTAAAAATTTAAATACTGCAGTTAATGAATTTGAGTTGGCTTCAAACGCTATTCATTTTAGCCAAGTATTGAATGAAACTAGCTTAAATCACTACTAGCAAACTGTTCAAGTTCCCACTAAATCTACTAAACCTTAGTGCCCTTGCTTATTTCAACAGATGTAGGCATTTATCAACAACCTGTGTTAAATCGTAAGTGACTTAGACTCGTTAAATGTCCTACGTCCAAATGAAAGGAAAGCCATCAAATCAAAATCATGCCCTCACTCTACGCAAGCCATTCAATTCTAAGCGAGCTCTGAAACGTCCTCATTAAGTCACCGACACTAACTACATCACAACATCAGCTGCAAATATGTCTCAGAAAATCAATGCACGCATAAATTTTAAATGCTTGATTTGCCCCGAGTGCTTTAACTGCCCAACACACACACACACACGCACGTTCATACGAATAACCTAAATCAGTTTAGAAGAGAACATGGAAAACATATGTAACACCCGTTCCAGATACCTTACTGTGCACGGTCACGGTCCTAAAGTAACAGGTCCACATTTAGAAGTCAATTGCTACAAATTACTAAAACATTCGTCTTGAAAACCCACAAAATTAAGCAGTAGGCATTTTTAAACTACTTAACAAAAATACATATCCCAAGATATTGTTGGAAAACGTTTACTTCCCAAGTTCCATCTTCACTAAATACGTGGCTGGAAAAAAAACACGCTTCAGTTGGCCTTCTAGGAACAGTTAATCGGCAAGGGGCCGAACACCAGAATTAGCGAAATTACAAAAAAAAAAAAAACCTGTCCCACTAACTTCTGGCTTTAGGGCATGACAGGCTGGCACACTTCTGCGAACGCTGTTTTGGGGGAAAATGCATGATGTTCTGAAGGCCAACCATCACACATCTGCATCCCTCCAGCAAAAAACACAGCTCTGCATGCAAAGCAAGCAGAAAGAAACGAGAGAAGGGAAAAGAAAAGGAAAAAAAAGATAACGTCTTGCCACGGTGCCGCTGCGGCCGATTAGCCCTGCCTGTGAAATGCTAATGCCGCTCCGGAGCGGTTAGTCACCAGCCATTGTGTGGGGCCGGAGAGCGCCGCGCCGACCGCGCGAGCAGAGCGGCGAGCGCGCCCTCCGCGCGCCGCTCCCGCCGCCGCCGCCGCCGCCGCCGCCGCCGCGCGCGCCCCCGCGCCCGCACGGCCGCGCGCGCCGGCCCCTCCTCCTCCGGCCTTGCACTGCACAACACTCATGACGTATCTTTATTTCTAGCACATTAACCAAATATCACAAATAAATTGTCGGCGGCCCCTACGGCCCCGGGGTGCAGGTCCCCCCAGCCGCTGCCCCCCGCCGCCCCCGCGCCGACTTCCCAACGTCCCCCCTGGCCTTGGGGAGCTTTCACGTTCTGGGGCCAAGTTTTTGTCTCTGTAAAAAATTGCGGGAAATTCAATTTTTATTCGACTCGGGGAAAAGTTTCTTTGCTCCGCGACGTGAATGTCTCACCAGATTCTGGTAGGTCCTGGGATGCTCCTTCCCGGTCCAGTCGGTGCGTCGAGGCAGCAGCTGCGGGAAGAGGGCGTCCCGTGAGCCGGGCCCCCGGCCCCGGCCCGCCCGCGCCCCTCCCCCGCCCGCCCCGCGCCCCGGCGGGGACCCCAAGCCCCGCGCCCCACGCCCCGGAGGCGGCGGCAGCGGTGGCGCCGCGGCCCAAGGGCGGCCGCGCGGCGGCAGGAGGCGGCGGATCGCCGCCGCCCTTACCTCTTTCTCGGCCACCTCGCGGATCAGCACCTGCAACAACAAAGCGGGGAGAGCTGAGCCCCGCGCCCCGGGCCGCGGCCCCGCGCCGCCGCCGCCCTCCCCCACGCCCGCGAGCGCCGAACCCAGCCCGGCCCGCGCCGCGCGCCGCCGTACCTGAGCCGCCTGCTGACAGGGTCCATCTTCCAGGAACCGGGCGATGAGGAAGTAGAGCTCTGCGCGGGAGAGAGGGACGGGGAGACACGGGCTCAGCGGCCGGGCGGCGGGGGGCGGAGGACCGCGAGCGGAATCGCCCGGTGCCAGCGGCCCCGGGAGCCCCTCGACTTACCCGATCGCAGCTCCGAGAGGCCTTTCCTCTCACAAGACATGTTTATAGGTCACTTCAGGGCCGCTGGCGGGACACCCCGCCGCCGAGGGGAAGCGGGGATGGTGCCTCCGCCTGCCCTATAGCTGTCACTGTGTGTTCACGAGCCCAGCCTCGGCTCCACCATTCAAGCGACGGCGGCGGAGGCGGAGGCGGAGGAGGAGGAAACAACAACTCTCAGGCAGCGGCTACGGCCGCCGCCGCCTCCGCCACGGATCCCTCCGCCGCAGAAAAGAGTCCGCCGCCTTCCCGGCCCCAGGCTCGGCCCCGGCCCGCGCTCCCGCCCCCTGGAGAGAAAAAGGAGTGCCTCGCGCCCTGCGCCCCCAGCGCCCCCGCGCCCGGCGCCGTGAGACCCCCACCCCACCTCCCTACCCCTCCCCGGCCGAAGGTGCGATTTGTTTATTTATTTCCAGCTGGAGAAGATGTCGGAGCCGGAGCCCCGGGGTGGCGGGGAGGCGCTTTCTCCGTGGAGGCCGATCGCGGGAGGGAGGGGGCCGGGGACGGCTCCGCGGAGGGATCTGACGCAAACGGAGCCGCAGCACAGCTCTATTCAGTGGCGCTGGCTGGCGCTGAGATGGAAGTTACTTTCTATGTAGCAGAAATAGGAAACAAATGAAGCAAAACTGCCCAAAGAGGGGAAATGCCCCGAGGATGGGTCTCACTCTCACGCACGCACACAGGCACACGCGGAGAGCACTCTCACGCTGGGCAAACGCGGGATCGCGCGACCCGGCCCGAGTTGAATGATAGTGTTTGGTTTCTGTCTCTTGCCATGTGCATGTGTATAAATGCTGCGGATTGGCATCTGTGTAAGTCTTGTCCTGCGTTATTTCTGCAACCGATGCAAAGTGTAAATTTATTCCAGTGCTTGATATTGCAATAAAGGTTCGGGCTCTTTTTGTTAAGCACTTGCGTTTGCTAGCCCGTTATTTGCCGAAGCCACCTATTCGTGTAATCTTCTATTACTGCCATTGCCTTAAGCGTACATTTAAAAAATGCTGTTATTGTTGTAAGGGCAAAGCGAACTCCTGATCTGTACTTCAGATACTCTTTTCTCCTGATTACAAAAAGGCTAGTAGTGACGGCTAATTAGGGATTTGGGATTAAAGAACCTTAAAGCTTTTTTTTTTAAGTGTTTACCAAGAAGGAATAGTGTAAACATGAAAGAAAGGAAAGAACATTGATATTTATCCTAACTGATCTGGAGGTAGTTTAGTGACAGATCAATAACCTCCGAAGGATATTGAAACAGTATACTACACTTTCACCCGGGTGATTAGTGATTAAACAATTTAAATTATCTGTGTATCTTGTAGTTGACTTCGTCATACTAATTAATGGCTTCTAATTTGAGGTGTAAACCATTCCTGTTTACAGTTAATCACGGGAAGACTTCTTGAAAACTGACAAAAGGAGAAAAAAATTAATCTTTCATAAATTACCGGTAATTACCGGTTTTATATGCTAAATCATACATCTGCGTTTTGTGATGAGGATGAGGGCCTTGTTTGTTAAAAAACGAATATGGGTGAAATTAATGGAAACAATGGAAAAAGCCATTTGTTAGAAAACAAGGACACTAAGTGATATTTATCTCCAGATGATTTAAGCACTTTTCCAAAAGACTTGAGAGTGGATTTTTGTTTGTAAGGATTGCATTTTAAAGGGAGCTGGGATAGTCGTTCTTTTGTTAACATTTAACAAAAGGTTCTCTCTAAAAATTTCAGATACTAAACTGCACTTTATGAATGTGGTCTAAAAAAGGTTATTGGTGGGGGAAAGGACCGACGAGATGTATCGTGGTTTTCTAGATTGTTTCCTCAAGCCTTGCACCCGCTGAGCTCCTTCACATTCCGAGTGGGAGATCCTTGCTGCAACTGCCTAGGGCTGCACTGCCAGACTGCGTCTGTGTAATGCCCTGTGCTAAAACGTCCAGAAATCATCGTACATATGATGAAGAAGAAAAAAAGACTAGACATCCTTGCAATAATACGATGTAAAAATTGCCTTTTTTAAAAAAACAGCCTTAATTCAAATAAAAAAGAGTTGCCCATTGCATTTTAATTACCAGGTAAACTTATTTATTGAAATGGCTATCCTTCCAATATTGACAATATTTGCATTTTTAAAGACAGTAATTGCATTCCAATTCTTATAGGTAAAGTAGCTTCTTCTAGGTGATTAGGTTTGAAAAGACAGACATTTAATATGCCTTTATCCAGTTCTGTTTATTTCTATGATTGATGCTTTCTAGTTTATCTTTTCTTTTTAAAAAGTATTATATTCTTCAAGTAAGTGTAATATTTTATATTACGATGTTCTTCAAGTAAACAGATTTCAAGAACTAAGGAGTATAAGTTAGAATCTTGTGGTTTTAAAATGTTTGTATTAGTCTGATTCTTACTAATAGATGTTTTATCCTTGCGAAGGAAAATAAACCAAATTGTAACATGAAATATAAAATTACCCCGAGTAAAGTTTTCCACATATATCTTGTGACTGTTATGTAAACATTGAAAACTAGTATGATTATCTCATGTATGTTTTCCATTTAGAAGCTACAAAAGCTTTCCCTAAGTATGCTACTAAGCTAATTTTTTTAAGGAAAATAGCCCTTCCAAGTTTCCTGAATATGATGTTTCTGTCATTTTGACTAACCTTTGACAATATTTATAGTTTATTTTTCAAAGACCTAATTTCAAGATGGCTGCCTTTGAACTAATTTATAACTATCAGTCTGTTTTAAGAAAATATATATTAATTGCTAAAAATTAAAACTTAAGCCAAATAAACTATTTGTTTTTAACAGTGGATGTTAAATTGAATTTTACTTAGTTTTTAAAATGTAATACTTCTTATAACATTTAATTTCTTTAAATATAAAACATATTTCTGGGTTCTGTTAACTAGAGGGTTATTAAATCATTTATTGTGCATGTATATACAGAAAGACTGTACATATCATATAGAAAGAAAATCTTACCTTGAAGTCCTATATTTTAGATCCCAAGGTGATGGCACTTGCAATTCTTTTCTCAGCCTTCTCTTTTGCATATGAGGATAGTTCAGATTCCATCTATATCCCTTTCTATTTGTTTATTTTAACTTTTTCATGGACTTCAAAAATAAAGTGTTAATTTAAAAGATTTTCATGCTTTTTATATAAGAAGGCTTACAAAAATAGTAAAAGTTTGGAAAATGAATGATTCATGTTTTATTATAGTAGTCTCTTTAGGAGAATTACAAACTTTTCTTGAAATGTGAAATTCAAGAAAAATTTCTGTGAAATTCATCACTTGTTTTCACTTGGCATCACCTGAAACAAGACAAATATTTTTAAAATTGTCTTGATTATGATACGTTATTATTCTAATGAAATAATCAAATGCTGCCATTCAAGTTCTTTGTGGAACAAGATAGGATAGTATTTATAAATAAAAGGATTCCACCACACTTATGAAGGAAATTTTGTTTATCTTCATTAGCATGAAATAATACATAGCTCAAAAAACTCTGCAAAAAATTTTAAAATTATATATTAAATCCTGTTTTTATGTTGATATTATGCTTTTTTATAGCTATGAAATGTATAAGTGGAAAAGTAGAAAACACTGTTCTTCAAAAACAACCTTTTTAAATACTCATCTGTCCTGACAACAAAATACAGCTGTCAAAAGAGTCTTGTGTAATACACCTCACTCCTGGATTGCTCCCCAATGTTGTATGTTTCTGCTCAGATCTCTCTGACTCTCTCAACACACATATTCTTCTCCCTTTATAAAGCTTGAATATATATCAAATTTGCAATATGAGCAGATATACTATTTAGCTGCTACAGAAAGAATAGAGTAAGCCAAGTCATTATTTAACAATGTGTATTGTCTCCCTTATATCTCACTGAGAAAGCTTTTCACTTAAATTAGAGCACAATTCCTTTTAATCAAACAAAAATTAGTTGGTTACCAACAATCAAATAATTCCTTACTTATTTAAATGTTATTAGTAATTCACCACTCAACTTTTTTTCCTCCAAATTAAATAATCCTGGGAGCTTGGAATTTTTTTTTTCAATGTAAGTTTTAGTTTGCACAAGAAAGACATATCTTCATGAACATACATGTTTTATTTTTAACCACTTCATGATCTAACAGTACAATTACAAAGATTAATGTAGAAAAGCAATTTTAGAACATATTCCCCCAAGATTTAAAGCAAGACAGTGGATGGAGTAGAAAAAGCTGTTCCAGATGGCAAGAAACTTAAAGGAGAAGTCTGTAGGCATGTTGTATGTATGGAGATGTCTGATGGATGGAGAGTGGGCTGGACTGATCAGAGAACAGTGGAAGGAGATAGGATCGACTTGGGGAAGGGACGCAGTGTCACTGAAAGTTGCTAGTGGTAGTGTGTTAAACAAAGCATGCTATTATTAATGTGCCTTTAAGAGGGAATTTGATGGCAAGAGTTATGTAATAACTTGCCTTTACATGTACCCAAGTTCATAAACTAAAAACCCCAAAGAAGAAAAATTATTTTATTCATGGAAAGGAAAGGGGGAGGTTTATCTGACAAGTTAGTGAGGAATCTCTGCATAATAAAAACACTCAGAATCAAGGACACCAAAGTAAACACTGGTGTTGGGAAAGGAGAATGGTTGTTTAGAAGAAAGATCTTCAGAGAGTCCACAAGTCTGACTTGAGAGTCAAATATGACAGTAAGACATACATGAAAGTAAGATCCAACTCAAAATTGAAAATAAAGCCAATTTAGATTCAAACTGACTTTGTAATAAAAAATAGGCTTTCCATTTTTCCAAATTCCTATAGGAAGGCCTAATCTACTACCATATTTTGTAAATTGCCTCTATTTTTCTTCTCTTATTTAAATACTTGGCAAAGATCTTGACTTACACCTCTATACTTTGTTCCCTTTGATGGCTATAGTCATGTGTATTTGTTGAAATAGTGGGTAGCTAACTACCCTAAAGAATGAGTTCTATTATACAGTTAAAATTTAAAATATTGTTGAAGCAAGTAGGTCTTTCAACTGAGATGTATATGTTCAAAATTTAAGAAACGCTTATAATTTGGTTTTGAGGTTACACCTACAGATTCCATTGCATTCATAATTTCCATGCTTACATTTGAGTGCACAAAATTATTGGTGTGGGTGAAATGGTGATAGTGGATTTTTTAATGTTCATCAGAATTTACCAACTGATAATAATTTGTATAAAAACTAATGTAGCCTTTAAATGGGATCTACTGATAAGGGCATATGTGTTATTTGCTCTCAACAGTTATCAGAATAATGTAGCTGGACATTATTCTGGAACATCTTTCTTAAGAATATCAAATAAACTATATCGTATTAGAAGGAAGAAATAGATTGCCTTTTTGTCTTGCCATCCTCACCTCTCTGGTTTGCACATGTTACATTTTATACTTGTTTTTGTCACTCAATGTTTTGGTGTTTTTGTATATGTGTGTAAATATATATATAAGATTTCCATATTTCCCTGATATAGCAAATTTTCAGTTTTCTCGGTATCTCTACAAATTTTCTTCTTTTCCATCACTCAAACTTTAGTTTCCAATGGTAAACCAAATATAGGAAGTAAGATACACAATTAATTTGGACAGATCTTAAGAGCTCTAAAATATGGAGGAATCTATTATTTCTTTCTTTTAGTTGAGACATTACACATTAAGATCTTCAGCATCTCTTATTTTTAGCTCTCCTGGTTATTAGACAAAAGACTAGGGAGACAATTTACACAACGGGTATGAAAGGAGGAAAAAACAATTCCTTCCTCTGCTTTTCCATATGAAAGAAATGAAGTAATAAACAGCAAGAATTTTCTGTTTGTGAAGCATATGTAGGGTATCTCAAAAAAATGTATACACACATTAGTAAATGCCTATTAACATAGCATTTTTCTATTAGGATAATTACAAAGCTCATTTCCCTTTTATTCAGCCAGTTTCTTATGTGGTCTCTTCTTTTTCTTTTTTATTATTAAGAACTTACCTTAATAGAAATGAATTTTTTAATGTTAAGAAGAAAAATAAGTTCTGTCACAAGTTTTCGTGACGTGTATTACTACTGTGAAACTGTTTCTTTTTTCCTGGGCAAAATCATGAGTTAAAATAAGGACCCAAAGTCAGTCTTTACTCTCTGTCCCTTGTCTCCATCAGCCATTCCTACTATCTTATTCTCATTGCAGCATTCTTACTTTCTCTCTGTACATCAACCGAAGAATCATCATTTACTAACTTTCAGTTAGACACTCATGTGTACAACATTGTGTCCAATACATGGAGATACCAGTTCACCAGAGGCTGATGGTAGATATGAGAGCTAATCCAAAGCAGCTGAGACTTCCCTCTACACCTGGAAAGCAAAGACTTCAGTGATAGTCTGGCCAGTCTCCAGAGGTTATCAATTATTAAAACCTAACTTTATTTAGGAGCAATAACTCAATTTATTGAATGGACTGAAAGAGTTATGAATCAATGGCTATCCATACCTTTTAAATTTAAATATAAAGAATTTACATTCCTGAAATAGAAACTATATATATATATGGTTTTTAGTACAAAATATATATATTTTACAAATACAAGCAGGAATAAATTCCACCAAGTTATTTTTAGTAACTACAAAATAACAAATTTTGTGAAGTAATCAAGTGTGATATAGATTAATATGAAAACATTTTTTTCAAAGTACTTTTTGGAATGAGCATATAATTTCCATATTTTAAAGAAATTTAACAACTCATTTCTAACAGATTAGTTTCAGTTTTATAACAAACTATGAAAAGGTTTAAATCAAGGAGTTCTCTAGCCAACATTAGATCAAAAACTTACAAATCTAGAAATCAAGGGTTGCATTGACTCCAAAGGTTTTTTATAGTCTCCATGATTGTTCTTTTACTTTTAAGCACAAACATAAAATTCTTAAAGAGTTTAGCTTTTTTAAACCAAGATATTTATGCTTCAACATACTGGAATCTAGAAATCAGCTCTCCTTATCTCAGGAGCAATTTTTTAAGCCTCTTTATTCTGGAAAAATGTCAAACGTTTGAAAAAGTAAAGAAAACAGAAATATGACCCACCAGGTACCAGATTCCCAGCGTTCATAATTATCCAGATTTGGTCAATCATATTTCACCCCCTTTTTGTTTAAATATCTGAAAACAAAACTTAACATTACCCCTGTAAAAAATTTGATCTGTAGTCCAGAAGCAAATTCTAACTAACTTAGCTCTGTCATTGATTGATTGATTTCTATTTACTTCCTCATTTATTAAACATTTTTTGAGCAGCTATCATATTCTAGGCACTGTATTAAGCCTTAGAAATTGATTGACTGGACAAGGTCATTGGAATCCTTTCTAAAGAAGTGCTCTTATGGTTGGAAATGTAAACTGCTAACAAAACAGACCATCTCACTCAACTGCTTAAACTCATTAAATGATACTTCATGAACTCCTGGACCAAGCATCCTCAAACTACGGCCCTCGGGCCACCTGCGGTCCACCGAGGACATTTATCCGAGGTGGCCCGCCGAGGACATTTATCCATCCTGCTGGGTGTTTTTGCCGCCGCTGCCTGGCCTGCTTAAAATAAGATATGTGCAGTGTGCATAGGAATTTGTTCATAGTTTTTTTTAAAAAACTATAGTCCGACCCTCCAACGGTCTGAGGGACAGTGAACTGGCCCACTATTTAAAAAGTTTGAGGACCCCTGCCCTGGACAATCCGCAGTATGACATGAGATCCCTTATAATCTGCCCTCCTCAGCCTCTTCACACTCAACTTTACCCACTGTACCAAAAGCACTCTAAACTCCTCCTATATGGAAATAATTATCCAAATACACCTTTCTTTCATTTTCTGCATATACTGGTCGCTCTTTCTGGACTCTTCATTTTAGAATCAAACCAATTCTTATATACTTTTCAAGTCACAACCTAATCGTCACTTCCTTGAGAAAGCTTATATGCCTCTTCTCCCAGCAATTAGGTGCTCATCCCCTGTGTTTCCAGAACCCCTATCGTAGCTTTCAGGTATGTTACAGTTTTATATTATCCTGGTTCACTAATATTTTTCCTATAGAATGAGCTCTCCATTTTAGTTTTCCATGTCTGCGGGATATGCAACAATTCAGAATATGCAACAGGCACTTAACACATTCAATTGTTTTCCTTGGAATATGTCCATTAGATAAAGAAACTATGGTCATTTATGGAATTATATTTGTAATAGAGGCCTGGTGCACAAAATTCATGCTCTGGGGAGGTTGGGGGTCCTCAGCCCAGTCTGTGCCCTCTTGCAATCCAGGACCCCTTGGGGATCAGACCTAAGCCAGCAGGTGGACATTCCTCTTGCAGCCCGGGACCCCGAATTCCTTACCACTCACCTCGCTGCTCCTTACCGGTTGGCTGTTTCTTCCCTGGCACTGTTGCAGAGGCAGGAGAGGCTTCTGGCTGTCTTTACAACTGTGCGCCCAGCTTCTGGCTGAGTGGCACTCCTCCTGTGGGAGCACACTGACCACCAAGGGGCAGCTCCTTCATTGAGCGTCTGCCCCCTGGTGGTCAGTGCGCATCATAGCGACCAGTCGTTCTGGTTGTTCCACCATAACAGTAGCTTAGGCTTTTATTATATAGATATTATATAGATGGTTCCTAACAATGACCCCAGTTTGCCATAATTTCATATGATACTTTACTTAAAGGAAGAAAACAAAATATGTGTGGTATTTAAAGAAACACCAGAATATCATGTAACATTTGGACATTAGCTCTGTCCTTTCAGAGCCTTCATTACAGAATTATTTGAATGTAAAAAGAAGGGATGTTATGGTCCCTGTATTTGTTTCTATGTGTTGGGCAGAGCTGCTGTATGTCTCCCAGTCTTGGCAGAGAGGCATTAAGTAGTAAGTGTCCTTTTGGGTGCCCAGTTGTGCAGTCTCCCTAGTCACCTGAGCCAAATGCTCCAGGTGTGTCATTTGTGTGGTTTGTGTGTGCCCTTTTGTTCAATTGAGCCTTGATTGCTGTGGACACATCAATGGGAGGAATTGGCCCTTAGGCTGATTGGTTGTGAGGACTTGCTGTAACTACAGTGAAGGAACTGTTTTGCAGCAGCTGACCCTGTCGCAGGATTCACCTCAGCAGGATCCTGATGCCTGTCGACTCTTCCCTTTGGGTGTATAATTTATGGAGATGGTTGAGTGCTGTCCTAGTGTGGTCTGCAGCCTGGTTCTGGACCCTCTTGAGAGGGGCTCTAGTACAGGCCCGGGTCAGTCACTGCCTAAGCTCTGTCTGGGGCCACTGTATGAGCTACAAAGGGATCTACAGATGGTTGCCACTGTGCTAGGCTTAGAGGTGCCTGGGAGAGGCTAAGCTGGGATCTGAGGCTGGTTCCCACTAATGCTGGGCTTTGAGCTGCTTGGTAAGAAGTTCAGGGCACACCGAGGCCAGATGCTGCTTGTTTGGTGTTTGTGAACCTTTGGGAGATTTTAGGAAAGTCCACAGCAAGAGCCAAAACAGGGTATTTGTATGGAAAAGCTACTGGGAGCAGCTTGGGTGGGACAGCAAGTTGGTGGGGTGAGGTCTTGAGGAATCATCCCAGCAGGGCCAAAGATGTTAGCCAGATTGATGTAGACTCTGATATGGTGCCTACCTACACTTGCAAGGAGAGGGCTCAGCAAAGGAACAATGGCTTCTGCCAGCACCTTTGTCTGGGAGAAGCTGTCTCCTCAGCCCTCACCTTGAAGTCAGACAATTCAATTCCTCCCTGAATATCCCTGCTGCCTTTTAAACTACTAGGCCCCAGTGCTGGAGCTCAGAGCATGTAATCTGTAAATGAGTGAGTTCATTTGTGAGCCTTTTTAGTGGAATACCTAGGATTCTAGGAGCTCTTCTCTCACTCAACTACAATTCCTGATGGTTTTCACAGTCAGAAGTTATGGGGACTTCTCTTCCTGGCACTAGAACCCTGGACTAGGACTCTTTACATCTCAGGGAGAACCATTGCAGCCAAGATATCCCTTCTAATTTTTAACCACTGTAAGTGGGTGTGGGACCAGACATTTCTGTGTCTCTACCCCTCTTATCAGTCTCAATGTGGCTTCTTATATTTTCTTAATTATAGGACTTCAATTTAGCTAGACTTCAGGAGGTCCTCAATGATGGTTGTTCTGTAGTTTAGTAGTATTTTTGATCTGGTCATGCAAGGAGGTGAACATAGCACTTACCTGCTCCATCATCTAGATCAGAATTCAAAGTCATGCTTCATGCTTTTATTTTCTTCTACCAAAACCACACTTAGATGTATGAGTAGGTGTGCCTTATATATATATAAGGCACATCTTATCTAATAAAAGAGTAATATTGAAATTGACTGTTTTTCCGGGATGCCTAAGCCATGCCCACCAGCCAATCAGAGTGGCTGTATGCAAATTAACCTAGCCAAGATGGAGGTTGGCAGTCATGGAGCTAGAGTAAACAAGAGGCTTCCATTGCACCAGGAGTAAACTGTCTGCCTAGGCCGACTGGGCCTCTCTCTGATCAAGGCAACATAGTTGCAATTATAGAAGCCACAGAGCTGAAGCAAGCAGGAGGCTTCCATTGCACCAGTGATGGAGGAAACTGTCTTCCTAGGACAGCTGGACCTCTGCTAAGGCAACATTGTTTCAATTATAGAAACCACAGAGCTGAAGCAAACAGGAGGCTTTGTTACCTGCCTCAGCCTCGGATTAAAGCAACAGTGTTTCAATTATAGAAGATAAATAAACCCCAGAAACCTGCTTCCCGCCAGCCTTGCTGGGACGTTGGGTCAATGGGAGGTGTGGGCAGCCTGAAAACAGCCCTCAGCCCCTCACTCAGGCTGGCCACACCCCAATGGAGTGAGGACCCACATTGGGGGGCTTGGCCAGCCTGTAAACAGCCATCAACCCCTCACCCAGGCTGGCTAGGCACGCCAGCAGGTGGACATCCCCTGAGGGGTCCCAGACTGCTAGAGGGCATAGGCCGGGCTGAGGGACACCCTGAGTGCACAAATTTTTGTGCACCAGGCCCCTAGTATACATATAATAGCAATGTTTTATTGGACATATAAGCAAATTTTAGTAAAGAGGAAATGAGAAATAGTAAGAAAAGAATTTAGTAAGTTTCTGAAGAACAGAAGCTAATGGTTGATGGATCCAGAGTCAACAATGGAGTCAGTCAGGTTTCATATTTTAAAATGTGATGGGGCATACAAATGCACATTAAAATTTACTAATCTTCAATTGATAGTAAGCTTTTATGGGAATAAAAGTCCAAACTAATGCTATCAAGTGGCAGGATCCTAAGATGAACTACTAGACAAGGGATCTATAGTTATTTTCGATTATTCCCTATAAAACATATCCTAAATAGCTTTTGTGCCAAAAACTAATCCCCAAGTGCCACAAGGAAGAGTACTGGAAACAAAAAGTATTATCCCATTAACATTAGAAATATTTCTCTGCTAACATGTGATGTTGAGCATCTTTTTATATGCTTATTTGCCATCTATATATTTTCTTTGGTGAGGTGTCTATTAAGTTCTTTGGCCCATTTTTTAATTGGGTTGCTTATTTTCTTGTTGAGTTTTAAGAGATTTTTTTCCCTATATTTTGTGTAAAAGTCTGTTAACAGATGTGTGTTTTGTAAATATTGTCAGCCCGTGGCTTGTCGTCTAATTCTCTTGATGTTGTCTTTCACAGAGTAGAATTTTGTAATCTTAATAAACTCCAGCTTATCAATTATTTTCTTTCTTAATTAACATTTTATTGAAATGCTTTAAAATTCTGTTCTTGTAACATTGGAATACACAAATAATCCTTAATGGGGATTGGAGTCTTACTTTATTTTATTTTATTTTTTTACTTTTGCTCTAACGTGTTTTATTTAACAAAAAGAAGACAAACAATCCAATCAAAAAATGGGCAAAGAACCTAAATAGACACTTTTCAAAAGAGGATATTCAGAAAGCCAAGAGACATATGAAAACATGCTCAAAGTCACTAATCATCCGAGAGATGCAAATCAAAACAACAATGAGGT
>PVJC01019172.1:0-30514 GCA_004026665.1 Murina feae
GGGGCATCGGGGAGCGGGAAAGAGGCGGCAGGGGGTCGGCAGCCTGCTTGGTGGGCTTCCCAGGCCCCTTGCAGGACACCAGGAAGTGGGAAAGCAAGGTGGCGGGCTGGGGAGTGGGAAAGAGGCATTGGGGCGGTCTCGGCCTGCTTGGCAGCTGCCCAGGCCCTTTGCGGGGCACCGGGGAGCGGGAAAGCAAGGCTGCAGGGACCGGGATCCTGCTTGGCAGTTCCCCAGACCCCTTGGCGGCACTGGGAAGGGGGAAAGGAAGGCAGCAGGGGACCGGTGAGTGGGAAAGAGTTGACAGCCTGCTTGGCAGCTTCCCAGGTCCCTTCCGGGGGATCAGGGAGCAGAAAAAGGCTGGCCTGACCACGAGGCGGGGTTTTCCCTGCTTTCTGGTGGCTGGAGGAAGATGGGCAGTAGGCAAGCTTGGGAGGCAGGCAGCACCCAGCCCTCGCCACAGCTCAAAAAAGAGAACAACATGCAGGGGAGGGCAAGAGTCTGAGAGATCAACATAGAGGGGGTGCCTACTCCAAGCCTCCACGGTGTGCCTGGAGGAAGGCCCCCAGCAGGTATACACACACAGGAGGACTGCTCCGAGCCTCAGATGCGGCTGGGGGCAGGTCCCCAGTGGCCACACACACACACACACACAGAAGGCGTCTGGCAGACTGGGGCCATCATAGGATATCCACTGAGGGGTCCCAGACTGTGAGAGGGCACAGGCCGGGCTGAGAGACTCCCTCCACCCCGAGTGCACAAATTTTTGTGCATCGGGCCCCTAGTCTATAATAATAAAAGCATAATATGCTAATTAGACCAGAAAGCCAAACAACCTTCTGGATGTCCTTCTGGACACCTTCAGATGAAAAAGTCAAACATCTCCAGTTCCTCTCCTCTAAGCTACTCAAGTGAAATAGCCTAGTGTTTCTTCTATAATTTTCTCCATGTTTGTAGAAACACATATACCTACAGATTCATCTTCTCTTACTTTATGAGATTATCATGCCACCATATACATTATTCTACAACTTCTATTTTTTATTTTATTTTTTACTTTTTAGGATATCATTTATTTTATTTTTTATCATGAAACAGATACCTAATTCCTTGTTCCACCTGCATAATATTCCATTTATGTAGGCTCTATCAGTGAGCCACACCTGCGAGGGCTACTTTTCTAGTTCTTTCAAAATGAAGTATTTCACTTGTAAAGAAGTATCACGTAGGAAGTTTCTCTACTACTAAGAAGCTTTGAATAAATTGTTGACTCAAGCCTTAATTTTTCATCCATTCTATAAGGGTATTGGACCAGATTATTGCCAAAGTCTCTCTGGTTCTTACTTTGCTCAGATTCTTGTCCAGTTATTTTTAGGGAATTTTTATTAGGTCCTAGATTGTAGGATTTGGTCAACTTTTTTATGTCATTTGTATATTAGAGCATGGATGAAAAGACTGATATTCCACATGTGTTATTTTTTTATTATTTTCGCTTTAACATGGTGGTACTCATAATTAGAACATGATGTATGAAGTAGTCTTTCCCTAAATTTTACTTTATCCACCTACTATGGTATCTAACAAGATAGGAAAAATCTCATTGTGCCTCTCATTTATTCTTTTGGTTTATAGTGTGCATGATTAAGTTATTAGCTATATCTGTGTTAGGATGAGTTCTAGTTTTATGAATAAAATTTTATATTTCAGCCCAGCAGGTGTGGCTCAGTGGTTGAGCATTGACCCATGAACCATTCCCAGTCAGGGCATATGCCTGGGTTGCAGACTTGGTCCCCAGTAGGGGCATGCAGAAGGCAGCCAATCAATGTTTCTCTCTCATCTGTGTTACTGTCTCTATCCCTCTCTCTTCCTCTTGCTCTAAAATCAATAAAAACAAAAAAATTTTTTATACTTCACTAATTTATCTTTTGTTTCTTATACTAAAACTAGGGGCCCGGTGAACAAAATTCATGCACGGGTAGAGTCCCTAGGCCTGTCTGGCAATCAGGGCCGATTGGGGCCTTCCGGCTGCCAATGGGGCCTTCCTTGTTCTGCGCTGCCCCCTGGTGGTCAGCTCATGTTACTGTGAGCGATCTAACTCCTGGTTTCACAGTCCAACTCCTGAGGGGACACTTTGCATATTAGACTTTTATATATATAGATGTCAGGGTTGAAGTTTTAAGAGTTAATGTTAATATTCCCTAATCTCTTAAATTGTCTGTTAGTCCTACCAAGAACAAACCAGTGTTGTTACAGTATTGAAATGCCAATGTCCTTGACAGGCATTTTGTTGATCCTTTCAGGGAACTAAATTTTTATAATTTGTCTGAAAGTTTGCATAAATATTCCCTTTCGGCCCTGGACTTGGAAACAGGAAGCATGTATAATTTTATATTCATAAGAACCTCACAAGAGGGTGTAGGGAAGATGGGATAGGATTTTGCTTTAGTTGTGCTATGGCAGATTGTCTTAGACAGTTCATAGTTGGCTGTTTATTTAGATACTTTTTAAATGCCTTATAAATTATCCTGAAACATTTAAGGCAATCTCTATATATAAAAGGCTAAGCAACCGACTGACCGGCCAATACGTATGACATGCACTGACCAACGGGGCAGACGCTCAACGCAGGAGCTGCCCAGCTGTGGTGACCTTGGCAGCGGTGGTTCTCGGATGACATCAGCACCCTGGAACCAGAGAAGAGGGAGCCTGATTCCAGGGTGCGTCACCTGAGAACCACCCTCTTGCAATCTGGGACCCCTCAGGGCTGTTAGACAGCCAGTTTTGGCCTGATCCCCTCAGGCCAGGCTGAGGAACCCCACCTGCCGGAGGGACCCGCTCACTCCGCAGCACCACTCCAGGTGAAGCCGGCCAGGAATTGGCTGCGGGAGGTTGGCTCCAGGGGTTGTATGGCCCATCTAGCCCAGTCCCACCCTGCTGGCCACCTTCTAATTAATTTCTTTTCAATGTGCATGAATCCATGCACTGAGGCACTAGTGTGGTTATAAAAGGCCAACTTAATTTCTTTTTTCTTTTTTCTTTAATATATTTCTTTATTGGTTTCAGAGAGGAAGGGAGGAGGAGAGAGAGATAGAAGCATCAATGATGAGAGAGGATCATCGATCGGCTGCCTCCTGCATACCCCCCACTGGGGATTGAGCCCGCAACCCAGGCATGTGCCCTCGGCCAGAATCGAACCTGGGACCCTTCAGTCCACAGGCTGACGCTCTATCCACTGAGCCAAGCTGGCCAGGGCTAATTTCTTAAGTACTATAAGTATAATATCCCGATTAGGTGTATGAGGCAGATAATGTAGGAATTCTAGAATTCTTATTTTATAAAGCTACTTAAAACATTTGAAAGAGATATTCATTTGTTAAAGTGAACGCATATAGAATAATTAACATTCTTAATAGTCCTTGAGTTTTTATAAAGCTAGAAGGAACCTGAGATTCTATTTAGTTTGAGTTTAGTAATTCATCCTCTCATTTTACAATTTAGGAATTTTAGGCCCAGAGAAATTGTGTCCTGACCAAAATCATGCAACAGCTTGATGGGAATATCATGTCTAGAACTCATGGTGCATCCTGCCATGCTCAACCCAGCTCTTTTTCTATTCTGTTACCTGTGTTTTATTTATTTTTATTTTTAAAATATATTTTTATTGATTTCTGAGAGGGAGGGAGAGGGAGAGAGAAATAGAAACAAACATCAATTATGGGAGAGAATCACTGATTGCCTGCCTCTTACATGCCCCCTACTGGGAATTGAGCCTGCAACCTGGGCATGTGCTCTTGATCAGAATCAAACCTGGGACCCTTAAGTCTATAGGCCAAAGCTCTATCTGCTGAGCCAAACCAGCCAGGGCTGTTTCTGTTTTGTTTTTTTATGACTTCATATTTTTCTACGGATGTCAGTTTGTGTTTTATTATAATAAATAATTTCAGTCTCTTCTCAAGACATACCCAGTTGATTTTATAACTAATAATTTGACATTTGTATGAAAACCTTAAAAAAATATTTTTATTGGTTTTAAAAAGAGAGAAGAAGGGAGAGAGAAACATCAATGTGAGAGCAAACTATCAAGATTGGCTATCTCCTACAGGCCCCCTACGAGGATCAAGCCTGCAACCAGCCATGTGCCCTGACTGGGGAATCAGTGGTAACTTTTTGGTGCATGGACAATGTCCAACCAACTGAGTCACACCAGCCGGCCTGAAAACATTTTTATTTATTTTTGATCCTCACCTGAGGATATTCTTTTTTCCCATTGATCTTTTGAGAAAGAATAGGGTGAGGGAAAGAGAGAGAAACATTCATGTGCGAGAGACACATAGACTGGCTGGCTGCCTCCCGCTCGCATCTCGACATCGAACCCACAACCAAGGTGCATGCCCTTGACCAGGAATCAAACCCACAACCCTTCAGGTCCATCCTTCAACCACTGAACCAAACTGGCCAGGGTTGGCCAGGGTTGAAAACATTTTAAAAAGTAGATAATGAGGTTAGGAAATCTTTGCCTGGGCATTTGGCTTTGTTTAATTTTCTTAACATGAATGGTGCAGCAGTTATGAACCCAGGACATCTGTGTTTTCCATTTATTTGTGTGCTTGTTTGTTTTTTACAGTTGTCATTTGTAATAAAGCTTTTTCAGAGTTTAGGTAAATGTTGAATTAACAAGTATAATCAGCATATTTACAGTTTTACAACAGAAAGAGCAGGAAAGTGACAAGAAAGACTAAGTCTGTAGCTAATTACATATATGCCATAGGGCAAATCATGTGAGAATCTGTTTCTGCTCCCTATTTACTTAGAATCCTTCAGGAGTTCTCCCCGGGACAAATGTATTGGTTTTTAAATATTTGTTAATTGAAAGGGTGACATACACAATATGAAGTGCACAAATCATAAGGATGTTGAATTACAAAATGCACCCTATTGCAATCACTACTGATGTATTTTGAAAAGTATCCCTGGGTGGTTATGATAAGCTTTCATTGTTAAACAAAACGCTGGACTTGGGACTATAGGTGATCACATGCCTTTTACAACTCTTTCTAGAGTGAAATTAGCAGAAACAGTGGTAGAGAGAATGAATTTGCGCAATCACAAACGTTTTACTTTGAAGAGGTTTATGGGGCTTATATAGTCTTCTTCTGACATCTCTCTTCCTGTTTACCCTTTTTTCCTTTCTGTCTAGGTCCTGGATAGAATGGAGAGGGGTCCTACTGAACCTCTAACTATCTTTTCTGAGAGTGGTCAGAGTTCTTACACAGGTCTGTTGATTCTATGAAGTTTGATTTATAAAAGACTTGATTTCTACTTAAACAAAGGATTAAATTAGAAATAGACTTTTTAAAAAGAAGGCATTTTGATCTCAATGCCTGTAGAATATTTTACTTTGGCAAGCTGCATTTGGCCTATGGGTTGGACCCAGAGTGACTGGGTAAATGTAAATGGATTGAGTTAAAATCTGCATAATAGAAAAGCAGTTGAGTCATGTCTTTTTCTGTTCTGTTGGAAATATGCAATATGGAAGAATTCTTTATTGGCTACATGGAAAGTACCAAGAAAAGATGAAAAGTTGAATATCTTAGTTGTCCATGATTCTGGAGGGGATTGAAGGCATGGATAAATCCAAGAAGGAAAATATTTATTTGGTTCTCTTTCTGATGTTCTCAGAATTGATAACAATGGGGAAAAATCAAAGCCATCTTGCAAGTCTCTGATTCAGAGAAGGGCAAGTGCATATAGTCGGTTTTTGTTTTGTTTTTCACTCATCTACTTCTCTCATCACCATGAATGAACTTTATCATTAATCAGACATAAAAACTCTAGCTCAGTGATTTCCCAAACTTGTCTTCACATTCCAGTTACTGGTGGAGCTTTGCAAATTACTTATGCCTTTGTCTCCCATCCTCCCCACACCCATCCCCTTTGGGATTTTATTCTTTAGTTGGTCTGGGAGTATGGCCTGAGCTTTGGAATTTTTAAAAGATGCTTAGGTGATTCTGGAGTGCAGACAGGTTTGGGACTTCTGCTGTAGCTGGTTAAAGCAAATCTGGCCACTATGCAACTTATCTTTTCCCCCCCATAAATATTTAGATAAATAATTAAGAATCCTGCACTTTAAATCTTTTTAAAAAATATATTTTGTATTGATTTCAGAAAGGAAGGGAGAGGGAGAGAGAGATAGAAACATCATTGAGAGAGAATGACTGATTGGCTGCCTCCTGCACGTCCCACACAGGGGATCAAGCCCTAAACCTTACCCTGCATGTGCCCTGACTGGGAATCAAACTGTGACCTCCTGGTTCATAGGTTGACGCTCGACCACTTAGCCATGCTGGCTGGGCAAGAATCCTGGGCTTGAAACCTAAGTTTTTACTAGAATGTAAGCTTCATAAAAGCAAGTACCATGTCTTTATTTTCTTCACCATTATATCTTGAACTTTTAGAACAGTACCTGGTGTGTGTGTATGTGTGTGTGTGTGTGTATTACATATACATATACATATACATATACATATACATATACATATACATATACATCCCACATTCAAAGGCTGTTCAATTGCATTGTTTACTCATATCTTCAGAAAAAAAATCATTTCTGTCGTAAGTAACCTGCTTCCCTATTTATAATGGTCTAACCCTCTAGCAACTTCAGCGTGAAATTATAGCTAATTTGCCTACAAACGTCAGGTGGTCATAATAATCTGGCCACTCAGTGTATATTGCATTCTTAATTTGTTGAATGAGTGAATAAACCTATCAGTCTCTAGTGAGCTGAAAGTATGCTTTACCTAATACTTCAGTGGTTTGAGATATACATAGAGTGGGGTGATGTTGGCTCTGTCACTTATTAGCTGTATGACCTTAAGCAAGTTTGTCCTCTGTGCCTCAGCTTCCTCATTCGTAAAATGGGGGTTATAGGATCTATTCATGGGGTTGTAAATGGGGGTTACAGTATCTATTCCATGGGGACTAATTGAGTTAATAATGCAAAGCACTCAGAGCAATGCCTGACACATAATAATGTTCTGTAAGTTTTAACTACTGTAGAATTCAAGAAGTCCTGGTTTCTCAGCAGTTTGGGTAATTTATCTGTAGAATACTGTTTGAGGGATAAGGTAGAATAATGAAATCAGTGGCATTAAATGTAGTTAAAGAAATCCTGACAGTTGGTCAAAAAAAAGGCAGCTGGCAGAAAGGAGGTGAGGGATAGGGAGTGAGTGAGGGAGGGGATGAAAGGAGAGTGTGTGGAGGTGTGTGGTGTGTGTGAGCGAGTGAGGGACAGTTAAATCTGGCAGGTGCAGCAGGAGCTGGCAGACCAGGCTCTCTGGGACAGAGAGAGACTGCCATCGCTGCAAACTCTACCCAGACTGAGGGACTCAGGCGTGGAGCCCACGCCATCTTGAAGGGGAGAGCAGCCTCTTCTAGGAACTCATCAGCAACACCGCCCATACAGGCCTGGGATACTGCCTGCGCAACCCGGCAGCCACTCCAGCAAAAATCCTGCTGCCTCACCTGCAGTCTCGCAGACCTCGGGATCTACACTGCCAACGGAGCACGGTGCCTGCAGCAGTAAGTACAGCCTCCCCTTCCCCAGCGGCAAACCTCCGACCTTGTATTATTTGCCCATCTCCAGCTCCCAGCTCATTGCATTCGCACATATCTGTGCATAGGTTGCCAAGGCACATGGCTCAACAGACTTCTCTGGGGAGCCACTGTGGGCTCCAGCTCACTGCACTCACGCGTATCTGCGCACAGGTTGCCCAGGCGTGTGGCTCCACAGACTTCTCTTGGGAGACACTGAGAGCCCCAGCTGGGTGTGATTTTCTGCCTACCTCACAACTACAGAACTCTGGTCACCACAGTCATGCCTTTCCAGAACGCAGGCCTCCTGAGCCCCAACACCCCAACAGACGGTTCCTGGGTGCCACTGTGAGTTCCCACTGGGCACGTGTGATTTCAGCCAAAGGCACAAGACAGCAAAAATTGGGACACCCCCTCCACAGCTGCTGACTTCTAGACACCTCAGTTGCACCTTTTCAGCTCGCAGACCTACATCAAGAGAACCCAAATAGCTCAAGTAGGGAGCTACACTAGACTACTAAACTCAGAAGACCTGAAAGGTCACACCAGTAGCACCATACCCAAAGGAAACTGGGTAGCAAAGTAATCAGAGCTACAATTAAAACATCACAGCAAAACATGGGAAGACAAAAAAGCAATCCAGAAAGAAAAGAAAAAGAGGAATCACCAGAAAGGGAGTTAAATGAAATAGAGGCTACTAACTAACTTATCAGAGAAAGAATTCAGAGTAATAGTTATAAGGATGCTCGAACGGCTGGAAGACAAATACACACAACTCAATGAGAATTATAAGGAGCTGAATGAGAATGTCACCAATATGAAAAGGAACCAAGAGGAAATGAATAACGACATAGCTGCAATAAAGAACACAATGGAAGGCTTAAACAGTAGACTGAAAGAGGTTGAGGACCGCATCAGTGAATTAGAAGACAAGGTAGGAAAAAACACACAAACACAGGAACAACTGGAAAAAAAAAACTTAAAAAGCAAGAGGAGAGCCTACAGGAGAGCTTTGGGACAACACAAAACAAAACAACATTCGCTTAATAGGGGTACCAGAAGGAGAGGAGGAGAAGCAAGGAATAGAAAACCTGTTTGAAGAAATAATACAGAAAACTTCTCTGAAATTGGCAAGGAAAAAACTACATAAGTCCAAGAAGCACACAGAGTGTCAAACAAGATGAACCCCAAAAGACCAACACCAAGACACATCGTAATTAAATTGGCAAACACCAATGACAAAGTAAGAATCTTAAAGGCTGCCAGAGAGAGACAGAAAATTACTACAAGGGATCTCCTATTAGAATATCAGCTGACTTCTCAACAGAAACACACCAGGCAAGAAGGGAATGGAATGAAATATACAAAGTGATGCAAAGCAAGGGAATGAATCCAAGAATACTATACCCAGCAAGGCTATCATTCAAAATTGAAGGTGGAATCAGAAGCTTCACAGACAAAAAAGGGCTAAGGGAGTTTATTACTACCAAGCCATCAATGCAAGAAATGCTAAAGGGACTGCTGTAAAAAAAAGAAACAGAAAGACAAGAAGAAACACAAACATTAAGGATAAAAATGACCACAAACAAGTACTTTTCAATAATAGTATTAAATGTAAATGGATTGAATGCTCCAATCAAAATACACAGGGTAGCTGAATGGATAAGAAAACAGGACCCATATATCTGCTGTTTGCCAGAGACCCACCTCAGAACAAAGGATTCACACAGACTGAGAGTGAAGGGATGGAAAAAAATTTTCAGGGAAATGGAAATGAGAAAAAAGCTGGGGTTGCAATACTTATATCTGACAAAATAGACCTCAAAGTAAAGGCCATAACAAGGGATAAGGAAGGCCACTACATAATACTAAAGGGAGCAATTCAACAAGAAGATATAACTCTGGTAAACATATATGCACCCAATACAGGAGCACCAAAATACATAAAAAAACCTCTTGATGATATCAAGGGAGAGATCGATAGCAATACAGTCATAGCAGGGGACTTTAATACCCCACTGACACCACTGGATAAATCCTCTAAACAAAAAATCAGCAAAGAAACAGCAATCTTAAATGACTCACTAGATCAGATGGACTTAGTTGACATCTTCAGAATATTTCACCCCAAAGCTACAGAATATACATTCTTCTCCAGTGCACATGGGACATTTTCAAAGATAGACCACATATTGGGACACAGGCAAAGTCTCTTCAAATTTAAGAGAATAGAAATCATAACGAGCATCTTTTCAGATCATAATGGCATAAAACTAGAAATCAACTACAATAAAAATACTGAAAACAAACAACATCCCATCACCTTTGCCATATTGTACAGGTTAGAAGCAAGTCACTAGGCCAGCCCACATTCAGAGAGAGGATATTACACAAGAGGCATACTAGGAGGCTGGAATAATTGGTGATCGTCTTAGAAATTCATCTACCATAGAAAGCATGACTTAGTGCCAGGCTGAGATTATATAGACACTGCGGGGGGAGGGTAGCATGTGAAATTTCCTTTATCTTCCCTCTATCAAACCATATCTCTTATTTCTCTCTACCTTTCACATTAATCTCTCTCCCCTTCAAGAACAGAGGCATAAAGGTCATTCCCACAATGAGATTTTCTTTTAATCCTCACCCAAGAATATGTTTATTGATTTTAGAGAGAGCGACAAAGAAATATAAATGTGAGAGAAACATAGATGTGAGAGAGAAACATTGTTTGGTTGCCTCCAGTATGTACCCCAACCGGAATCAAAACTCCCAACCTTTTTGGTGTATGGGACAACTCTCCCAACAACGAAGCCACCAGCTAGGGTTTGAGTAGTTTTTTTGATACTCAATTAAGCATTTACTGAATCATGTATTGTTTAGATATGTGTTTTAAAAAATATCTATACTAATAAAAGGGTAATATGCTAATTAGACTGGACTTTTCCAGACGACCTTCCAGATAAGCCACAGTGGCGGGGCTGAGGCAATCAGGCTGGCAGGGGAGCAGTTAGGAACATCAGTCCAGCAGGCAGAGGTGGTTAGGGGCAGTTAGGCAGGCAGGCAGGTGAGCAGTTAGGAGCCAGTGGTCCTGGATTATGAGAGGGGTGTCCAACTGTCGGTTTACGCTTGATCCCTGAGCCTAAATGGGCAGTTGGACATCCCCCAAGGGTTCCTGGATTGGAGAGGGCAGGTCTGGCTGAGGGACCCCCCTACCATGCACAAATTTTGTGCACCAGGCCTATAGTGTTATATAAATTGAGAGAGGTACAAAAGTAGAATACTTTCATAAAACACCCATGTACCTTTTACCCAGCTTCAACAATTTATTTTCAACTTTAGCAGAATGGACATTCTGGGCTGGGTAATTCTTTGTTTCATAGCCTGTCCTGTGCATTGTAGGATTTTTAACAGCATCCTTGACCTCTATGGATAGTACTCCAAATATAGTAGAGATATACTATATTTTATTCATTTAATAATTGATGGACATTTGGGTTCTTTCCAGTTATAAATGAAGTTGCTATTTACTTTCATAATCAAGTCTTTGTAAAGATGTGTTTTCATTTATTTGAGCTAAATACCTAGAGGGATATTGCTGGGTCCTATGATAAGTATTTGCTTAACTTTATAAGAAACTGTCAGGTTGTTGGTACCTTTTTATATTCCCATGAATATGAGAGTTCCGATTCTATATTTTTGTCAACACTTGATATTATCATTCTTATAAATTCTAGCCATTATAGTAGGTGTGTTATTTCTTTGTGGCCATATGTTTTTTGCTGTTCGTTTCTTTTTTTTCAATTTCAATTGACATACAATATTATATTAGTTTCAGATGTACAACACAATGATTAGACATTTATATTACTTGCAAAGTGATATCCCTGATAAGTCTAATGCCCATTTGACACCATATCCCTGACTTTTTTTTTCTCACGTCACATGGGTAATGTCAGATGGGCCAAATTCGTAACAAGGTTTGTGGGAAGCACGTCCCACATATGTGCATGACCACCACACTTATGAGCTATAAAAGGATCCCCATGACTATTTTTATAACTGGTAATTTGTACTTCTTAATCTCTTCACCTTTTTCACTATTCCCCTAATCCCCTCCCATCTGGTGACTATCAGTTTGTTCTCTATATCTGTGATTTGTTTCTGTTTTGTTTGTTCATTTACTTTTTTTTTTAGCTTCCGCATATAAGTAAAATCACATGGTATTTGTCTTTTTCTATCTGACTTATTTTGCTTAGCATAATATCCTCTAGGTCCATCCATGTTGTCAGATATGGCAAAATTTCATTCTTTTTTATGACCCAGTAATATTCCATTATCACATTTTTTTAATCCACTCATCTACCTATGGGCACTTAGATTGCTTGGCTGCTGTGTATCTTGGCTGCTGTTAATAATGCTGCAGTACACATAGGAATGCATATATCATTTAAAAAATACATTTTATTGATTTTTTCTTTTTTTAATAATAAATATTTATTATTCAAATTATTACAGTTGTTCCTCTTTTTCCCCCATAGCTCCCTTCCACCCAGTTCTGACCCCACCTCATGCCCTTACTGCCCCCCCACTGTCTTCGTCTATAGGTGTACTATTTTTGTCCAGTCTCTTCCCTCACCCCGCACATCCTCTGCTCCCCAAGAATTGTCAGTCCACTCCCTTTGTATGCCCCTTATTCTGTTATATTCACCAGTTTATTCTGTTCATCAGATTTTTTATTCACTTAATTTTTAGATTCACTTGTTGATAGATATGTATTTGTTGTCACTTTGTTGTTCATAATTTTTATCTTTACCTTTTTTCTTCTTCTTCCCCTTCTTAAAAATATCCTTCAGCATTTCATGTACTGGTTGGGTGGTGATGAACTCCTTTAGCTTTTTCTTGTCTGTGAAGCTCTTTGTCTGACCTTCACTTCTGAATGATAGCTTTGCTGGGTAAAGTAATCTTGGTTGTAGGTTCTTGCTATTCATCACTTTGAATATTTCTTTCTGGCCTGTATAGTTTCTGTTGAGAAATCAGCTGACAGACGTATGGGTACTCCCTTGTAGGTAACTGACTGTTTTTCTCTTGCTGCTTTTAAGATTCTCTCATTGTCTTTTGCCCTTGGCATTTTAATTACAATGTGTCTTGGTGTGGTCCTCTTTGGATTCCTCTTGTTTGGGGGTTCTCTGCGCTGCCTGGACTTATAAGTCTATTTCTTTCACTAGGTAGTGGAACTTTTCTGTCATTTCTTCAAATAGGTTTTTAATATCTTTGCTTTCTTCTTCTGGCACCCCTATAATTCTGATGTTGGTGTGCTTGAAGTTGTCCCAGAGGCTCCTTACACTGTCTTCATATTTTTGGATTCTTTTTGCTTTTCTGGTTGGGTGTTTTTTGCTTCTTCGCATTTCAAATCTTTGACTTGATTCTTGGAGTCCTCTATCTAGTCTGCTGTTGGATCTCTCAGTATATTATTCTTTATTTCAGTAAGTATATGCTTAATTTGTCATTGATCCTTTTTCATATCCTTGAGGATCACTAAATTTCTCGGAGGTTTCTAGAAGATTCTTGAGTAACCTTATAACTGTGGTTTTGACCTCTATATCCAATAGTTAGCTTACCTCCATTTCTTTCCTTTGTGACCTGTTTCTTTGTCTCCGTATTTTGGGTGCTTCCCTATGTTGATAGAGTGCTTTGTGTGCTAGGTGTCCTATGGGGCCCAGTGGCTCAGCCTCCCTAATTTCCAGAGATGGACACTCTTGCTGCACCCCATAGTGGGCTGTGTGCACAGTCTTGTGGTAGTTAAGTCTTGATTGCTGTTGGTATCACTGGGAGGAATTGACTACCAGGCCAATTGGCTGTGAGGACCAGCTGTATCGACAATGGGGGAACTTCTGTGCTGGAGACACCCTTATGGAGCAGGACTGCTTCAGTGGGGCTTTGGTGCTCACTGAATCTGCCCCTTGAGTGTGTCACTTATTGATGTGAAGAGTTGTACTCTGCTATGGTCTCACTCTGACCACTGGGTACAGTGGCTATTAGATCTCCAAGGAGGTGCAAAGGCAAGCCACCCAGCAGGAGCTACAGAGAGATCTGCAGATTCCTCCTCTTTACTTGGGGTTTGGATGTGCCCAAATGAGGCCTAGCTGAGAAGCAATGCAGGCTGCTTTCTAGGCCTTCCTTTGGAAACTTTGGTGCTCTTTGACCCAGCTGCAGTTTGGTGGGTTTTAGATTGCAAAAGAACAGGTTATTCATATGCAAAAGCCTCTACTCACAGCTTGGGTAGGGTTGAAAATTGGGTGGGGCGGGGTCTCAGGGAATCATCAGGGCAGAGCAAACCGCAATGGCTGCCAGTCTACTCTGCCTCAAAGAGGCCCCGGGGTCTCTGTGTCCCGAGGCCCTGTGCAGGAACAATGGTCACTGTAAGCACCTTGGAAGAAAGCTGCCCTCGCATTCCTGTCCTAATGCCAGACAGTCCAGTTTCTCCCTGTATGAGTCTGGGTCCCCAGAGTCTCGCCTGGGACTGGAGTTCAGAGCAGGCGGGAGCTTGTATTTCCCTCCCGATTGAAAAAGACAACAGTGTACCAAGTTGCCAGCCCCTTTCCAAGCCTCTATACCTCTGCACTTCCGCACCTCTGCACCTCTGCACCTCCTACTGGACTCAGTGTGCTTTTCACTTTCCTTCTAGTTGTAGAATTTCCACTCAGCCAGCCTTCCTGTGCTTCTGGATGATAATCTCTTGTCTTTTAGTTATAGTTTTGATGTGGTTGTGCAAGGTAGCAAGTATAAGTGTGTATCTATGCTGCCATCTTGTTTCCTCTGTTTTATTGATTTTGGGGGGATAGAGAGAGAGAGATAGGAACATCAAGAGTGAATCATTGCCCTAACCAGTTTGGCTTAGTGGATAAAGTGTTGGCCTGCGGACTGAAGGGTCCCAGGTTCGATTCTGGTCAAGGGCATGTACCTCGGTTGTGGGCACATCCCCAGTGGGGAATGTGCAGGAGGCAGCTGATTGATGTTTCTCTCTCACTGATGTTTCTAGCTCTCTGTCCCTCTCTCTTCCTCTCCGTAAAAAATCAATAAAATACACACACACACACACATACACACACTAGGGGCCCAGTGCACAAAAATTTGTGCACTCGGGGGGTCCCTCAGCCCGGCCTGTGCCCTCTCGCAGTCTGGGACCCCTCAGGGGATGTCCACCTGCTGGCGTGCCTGGCCAGACTGGGCGAGGGGCTGATGGTTGTTTGCAGTCTGGCCAAGCCCCCCCAGTGGGAACCCTCCCCCCATGGGGGTGTGGCCAGCCTGGGTGAGGGGCTGATGGCTGTTTGCAGGCTGCCCACAGCTCCCATTGACCCAACATCCCAACGAGGCTGGCTGAAATCAGGTGTCTGGGGTTTATTTATCTTCTATAATTGAAACTCTGTTGCCTTAAGCAGAGGCCTAGTCAGGCAGCGAAGCCTCCTGTTTGCTTCAACTCTGTGGCTTCTATAATTGAAACAATATTGCCTTGAGCAGAGGCCCAGCCGGCCTAGGCAGGCAGTTGCAGCGGAAGCCTCCTGTTTGCTCTAGCTCCGCGGCTGCTGGCCTCCATCTTGGCTGGGTTAATTTGCATATTACTGTTTCATTTTATATATATATATAAAAAAAAATTTATATATATATATATATATATATATATATATATATATATATATATGTGTGTATATATAAAAAAAGAGTGAACCATTGATTGGCTGCCCTCTGCATGCCTTCCTATTGGGAATGGAGCCCACCACCCAGGCATGTGTTCCTGACTGGGAATTGAACCATGACCTCCTGGTTCATAAGTTGATGCTCAACCTCTGAGCCATGCTGGCTGGAATTCCCAGCTTTTTAAAAAATATATATTTTGATTGATTTCAGAGAGGAAGGGAGAGGGAGAGAGATAGAAACATCAATGATGAGAGAGAACCTCCATTTGGCTGCCTCCTGCATGCCCCCAGGTATATGCCCTTGACCAGAATCAAACCTGCAACCCTTCAGTCCACAGGCCGATGCTCTAGCCACTGAGCTAAGCCAGCTAGGGTCCCAACTTTTTAATATGAAAATTTCAAACGTACAATTATATTTTTTATTTCATAATTTATCTATCTGTCTTTGCTGAATACTTTGAAAATAAATTGCAGGCATTATGATACTTTATCCATAAATGCTTCATCATGCATTGCTAAGAATAAGGGCATTCTGTACATAATCACAAATAACATTATCACACACAAGATTTTGGGTTTTGAAGAGACCAGATCAATTTGTTGTAGTGTGTTTCAAATTATAGATTAGATATGTCTTCATGTAATCAATTACTTTTTCATGTAATTTTTTTCTTATAAAAATTTCTGTAAGAAATTTTTCTTGTTACTCTATCTCCTGAATTTCCTATTAAGGAAATATTGGGCTTTAAGTCTTATTTACCTCTAAGGTATTTTAGTAATAATATATCATAGATGATGCATTACCCTTTCAAGTTACATCATATCATGAAGCTGAGTTTGATTATTAGGTTAAGCTGGTAACTGTCAGATAACTCCATTGTAAAGGTACTAATTTTCCTTTTGCAATTAGTAGGTAATCTATGGAATAATTTCTCAGTTCTTTGATTCTCTGTTTTCTCTGATCTCTCCTCTCCTCATTTTCTGGCACTGTGGGAATCTTCTGTTTCTCAACAGTTTAACCAAATGATATTTTTATCATTATTTTTTTATTACTTAAAGCTTTACAAAGATTAGTACATATATCTCTTTTTTCCCCCACCCTTCCCTCAGCCTCCCCTACCCCCAGTGTTTTGTGTCCATTGGTTATGCTTAAATGCATGCACAAAGTCCCTTGGCTGATCTGTTATCCCCCTCCCCCAACGTCCCTGACCTTGTTGCTGTAATTTGACAGTCTGTTTGATGCTGCTCTGCCTCTATATCTATTTTTGTTCACCAGTTTATAATAATAACTATTATCCATAGATGAGTGAGGACATGTGGTATTTTTCTTTCATTGACTGGGGCTTATTTCACTTAGCATAATGCTCTCCAGTTCCATCCATGCTGCTGCAAATGATAAGAACTCCTTCCTTTTTACAGCAGCATAGTATTCCATTGTGTAGATGTACCACAGTTTTTTAATCCATTCATCTGCTGATGGGCACTTAGGCTGTTTCCAAATTTTAGCTATGGTAAATTGTGCTGCTATGAACATAGGGATGCATATGTCCTTTCTGATTGGTGTTTCTGGTTTCTTAGGATATATTCCCTGAAGTGGGATCACAGGGTCAAAAGGGAGATCCATTTTTAATTTTTTGAGTAAACTCCATACTGTTCTCCACAGTGACTGCACCAGTTCTGCATTCCCACCAGCAGTGCACAAGTGTTCCTTTTTCTCCGCATCCTCTCCAGCACTTGTCTTAGGTGATTTGTTGATGATAGCCATTCTTACAGGTGTGAGATGGTACCTCATTGTTTTGATTTGCATCTCTCAGATGATTAGTGACTTTGAGCATGTTTTCATATGTCTCTTGGCTTTCTGAATATCCTCTTTGGAAAAGTGTCTATTTAGGTCCTTTGCCCATTTTTTGATTGAATTTTTTGTCTTCTTTTTGTTAAGTTGTATGAGTTCCCTGTAAATGTTGGAGATTAAACCTTTATCAGTGATAACATTGGCAAATATGTTCTCCCATGTAGTGGGTTTTCTTGTTGTTTTGCTGATGGTTTCTTTTGCTGTGAAAAAGCTTTTTATTTTGATAAAGTCCTATTTGTTTTATTTTCTCTTTAGTTTCCAGTGCCCTAGGGGCTGTATCGATGAAGAAACTGCTTTGGCATATGTCTGAGATTTTGTTGCCTTTGTATTCCTCTAGTATTTTTACGGTTTCCCGTTTTACGTTTAAGTCCTTTATCCATTTCGAGTTTATTTTTGTGTGTGGTGTAAGTTGATGGTCTAGTTTCTTTTTTTTTTTTCATATATCTGTCCAATTTTCCCAGCACCATTTATTGAAGAGACTGTCTTGATTCCATTGTGTGTTCTTCCCTCCTTTGTCAAATATTAATTGAGCATATTGGTTCGGGTCGATTTCTGGGTTCTCTATTCTATTCCATTGATCTATATGTCTATTCTTGTGTCAGTACCAGGCAGTTTTGAGAATAGTGGCTTTATAATACAGCTTGATATCTGGTATTGACATCCCTCCTACTTTGTTCTTCTTTCTCAGGATCGCTGCAGCTATTCGGGGTCTTTTTTAATTCCAGATGAATTTTTGGAGAGTTCGTTCTAGGTCTGTAAAATATGCCGTTGGTATTTTAATGGGGATTGCGTTGAATTTATAGATTGCTTTGGGTATTATTGACATTTTAATGATACTGATTCTACCAGTCCATGAACATGGTATGTTCTTCCATCTGTTTATATCTTCCTCTATCTTTTTTCAACATCCTGTAGTTTTCTGAGTAGAGGTCTTTTACCTCTTTAGTTAAATTTATTCCTAGGTATCTTAGTTTTTTTGGTGTGATGGTAAATGGGATTTTTTTTTAGTCTCTCTTTCTGTACGTTCACTATTGATGTACAAAAATGTCATAGATTCCTTGGCGTTAATTTTGTATCCTGCTACATTGCCGAATTCATTTATTAAGTCTAATAGTTTTTTGATGGAGTCTTTAGAGTTTTTTTATGTACAATATCATGTCATCTGCAAATAAGGACAGTTTTACTTCTTCTTTTCCAATTTGGATGCCTTTTATATCTTCTTCTTGTCTAATCGCAATGGCTAATACTTCCAGTACTATGTCAAACAGGAGTGGTGAGAGTGGGCAACCCTGTCTTGTTCCTGTCCTAAGGTGAAATGGTTTTAATTTTTGCCCATTGAGTATGATGTTGGCTGTGGGTCTGTCATAAATAGCTTTTATTATGTTGAGGTAAGATCCTTCTATACCTTGCTGAAAGTTTTTATCAAAAAACTGCTGCAGTTTGTCAAATGCTTTTTCTGCATCAATTGATATGATTAAGTGGTTTTTATCTCTCAGTTTGTATGTGATGTATCACATTTATTGATTTGCGGATATTGTACCATCCTTGCATCCCTGGGATAAATCTTACTTTGTCGTGGTATATGATCTTTCTGATGTACTGTTGGATCCAATTTGCTAGGATTTTGTTGAGGATTTTGGCATCTATGTTCATGAGGGATATTGGCCTGTAATTCTCTTTCATTGTGTTGTTTTTGTCTAACCAAATGATTTTAAACATCTTTTGAACACCCTTGCCTGAGTCATTTATTTCATTGGCGGCTGCAAAATGGTGGCTTTTAAATTTTTTTTCTTTACTTCTACATTTAATCTTTGGCATTCTTCTGTAAAGGAGAGCTTTCCCTCTCTACTACTGAGGAGAAGCCTTCTAAAATGACCAAGTTAAATTGCATCATTATTTCTCTTTAATTATCAACTCTTCAGAGTATGAAGTTGATGTAATAATAGTCACCCCCAAATATAACAGATGACAGGCTTTTTTTTTCTTTCTTATTTTCTTTGAGCTGTTACTCTGAATTGATAAATTCTTATTCATGTTACAAGCACTTTTTTAAAAAAATTTATCTTTATTGTTCAGATTATTACAGTTGTTCCTCTTTTTTCTACCATAGCTCCCCTCCTCCCAGTTCCCACCCCACCTTCTGTCCTTGCCCCCCCACTGTCCTCATCCATAGGTGTACGATTATTGTCCATTCTCTTCCCGCACCCCCAACACCCTTAACCCCCGAAAATTGTCATTCCACTCCCTTTCTATGCCTCTGATTCTATTTTGTTCACCAGTTTATTCTGTTCATCAGATTTTTTATTCACTTGATTTTTAGGTTCACTTGTTGATAGATACGTATTTGTTGTTCATAATTTTTACTTGTCTTTTTCTTCTTCCTCTTCTCAAAGGATACCTTTCAGCATTTCATGTAGTACTGGTTGGGTGGTGATGAACTCTTTTAGCTTTTTCTTGTCTGTGAGCTCTTTATCCGACCTTCATTTCTGAAGGGTAGCTTTGCTGGGTAAAGTAATTTTGGCTGTAGGTTCTTGTTGTTCATCACTTTGAATATTTCTTGCCACTCCCTTCTGGCCTGCAAAGTTTCTGTTGAGAAATCAGCTGACAGTCGTATGGATGCTCCCTTGTAGGTAACTAACTGCTTTTCTCTTGCAGCTTTTAAGATTCTCTCCTTGTCTTTTGCTCTTGGCATTTTAATTATAATGTGGCTTGGTGTGGTCCTCCTTTTGTTCCTTTTGTTTGGGGTTCTTTTGCACTTCCTGGACTTGGAAGTCAGTTTCTTTCACCAGGTGGGGGAAGTTTTCTGTCATTATTTCTTCAAATAGGTTTTCAATTTCTTGCTCTTTCTCTTCTTCTGGCACCCCTATAATTCTGATGTTGGTACGCTTGAAATTGTCCCAGAGACTCCTTACACTATCTTCATACTTTTGATCTTTTTCCTTTTTTCTTTTTTTCTTTTGGCTTTTCCGGCTGGGTGGGTTTTGCTTCTTCATATTTCATATCTTTGACTTGATTCTTGCGATCCTCTCGTCTGCTGTTGGATCTCTTTATATTACTCTTTATTTCAGTCAGTGTATGCTTAATTTCTAGCTGATCCTTTTTCATATGCTTGAGGGTCTCACTAAATTTATCGGCAGTCTCTAGAAAATTCTTGAAAAACCTAATAACCCTGGTTTTGAACTCTGTATCCTGTCGTTTTCTTTCCTCCATTTCTGTCATTTGTGATCTGTTTCTTTGTGTCCGCATTTTGGCTGCTTCCTGTTCTGAGTTAGGTGCTCACTGAGAGGAATTAACCTCTAAGCCACTTGATTATGAGAGTCAGCTGTGTCTGCAGTGGGAGAACTTCTGTGCTGGAGACACCCTTATGGGGCAAGAGTTGTTTCAGTGAGGCTTTTGTGCTCACTGCGTGTCTGCCCCGAGTGTTTTCCTTGTGGATCTGAGTTTTATCTAGGATGGTCCCACTCTGGCCACTGGGGAGGCTGGCTCTTGTATCTCTAAGGAGGTGTTGATTTAGCCTTTACCTTAGGCTACTCAGCCTTTTATATGCAAAAGCCTCTGACACAGCTTGGGAGGGGCAGGGCCTCGGGAAGTCTACGGGGCGGGGCAAATAGCTATGGCCGCTTTTCAGCTCTGTGCTGAGACACTGGGTCTCTGTGTCCCACAGTAATTGCTGCAAGCAATGCTGAGAGAAACGCGCCTTGGATTTCCTCCCAGTACCAGTCAGTCCCCCTTCTCTGGGTGTGCGTCTGGGTCCTCAGAAACTCACCTGGAACTGGAGTTCAGAGCCGCTGGGAGCTTGTGGCTCTCTCTGGTTTGAAAAAGAACCGCCTCCTCGGTGCCAGCCCTCTCCCCGAGCCCCGTGTGCTTGCCGCCATCCCTCTGTACTTTGCTTCCACCACTCCTCTGAGTCTCAGACTCTTCTCTAGTTGTAGAATTTTCACTCAGCCAGCCTTCCTGTGGGTGTGATTGGTGTCCGTGTGTTCTTTTCATGGTTATTCTGACATAGTTGTGCACAGCTGCATTTACGGTGTTTACCTTATGCTGCCATCTTGCTGTCTCTCTATAAGCACTTTTAATCATTATTCTTTTTTATATACAAACTAAGGGCCCGGTGAACAAAAATTTGTGCACTCGGGAGGTGGGGGTTCCTCAGCCCGGCCTGTGCCCTCTTGCAGTCTGGGACACCTCGGCGGGGGGATGTCCACCTGCTGGCATGCCTGGCCAACCTTGGTGACGGGCCGAGGGCCATTTTCAGCCTGCCCACAGCTCCTTCAGGGTTCGTGCACTGGGGGAGTGGGAGGGCTGGTGAGTGCAGGCCTGGACATTTCCCACCGGAGGGCCCACTATCACGCACACCTGGTGGGCCCCCACCGATGAGGGAACACACCTGGCGCAGAGCTGGGTGGCAAGCCAGGGACAGACGCTGGAGCAAGATCCCTCGGTGGGGCCCTGCTGCTGAGCAAACACACCCGGGATGGACCCAGGCAGCGCACTGGCTTCGGATTCTCTGCACTGTGCAGTAGATGCTCCCGCACACCCTGTGGAGGCCCCTGGGGGTCAGATGAAGGTAGCGGACCCTGGACGGGTGCTCCTGCACGCCCCGCAGAGGCCCCCGCTCTCCCGCATGCCTGGGGAGGTCCCCGGGAGGCGGAGCCAGGCAGTGGACCTGGGACAGGCACTCCTGGACTCCCCGTGGAGGCTCCTGGGGGGCGGAGCCAGGCAGCGGACCCAGAATGGCTGCTCCTGCAAGCTTCGTGGAGGACCCGCTCTCCCGCACGCCTGGTGGAGGCCCCTGGGGGGCGGGGCCAGACAGTGGACCCGGGAATAGCGCTCCTGGATGCCCCGAGGAGGCCCTAGGCCTCCTCACTGAGCTGACACACCTGGCACAGCTATGCTGGCTGCAGAGGCTCCCAGTGCAGAGCCACCCTGCCAGTCTCCATCTTGGCTGGGTTAATTTGCATACAGCCACTCTGATTGGCTGGTGGGCATGGCCGTGAGCAGAGGCTCAGCCAGCCTAGGCAGGCAGTTGCAACAGAAGCCTTTGGTTTGCTCTAGCTCCATAGCTGCTGGCCTCCATCTTGGCTGGGTTAATTTGCATACAGCCGCTCTGATTGGCTGGTGGGCGTAGCCGTGAGCAGAGGCTCAGCCAGCCTAGGCAGGCAGTTGCAACAGAATCCTCTGGTTTGCTCTAGCTCCATGGCTGCTGGCCTCCATCTTGGCTGGGTTAATTTGCATACAGCCGCTCTGATTGGCTGGTGGGCGTGGCGTAGGTGTCTCAGGTAACAGTCAATTTGCATATTACTCTTTTATTATATTAGATTGTCTCAAATTTGCCAGTGGAAACCCCTTAAAACTGGATCCTATGTCCTTGTGACAACTCCCTATTGGTCTGAGTAAGCACTTTCTTGTCTTTTGGTACAATATGATTTTTTTTCATTCTCACCCAAGGACATGCTTATTAACTTTAAAATTCATTTTTATTGATTTCGGAGAGGAAGAGAGAAAGAGAAAGAGATACATCAATGAGAATCATTGATTGGCTGCCTCCTGCATGCTGCACACTGGGGATTAAGCCTACAGCTCACACATGTGTTCTGACCAGGAATGAAACCATGACCTTCTGGTTCATAGGTCTACACTCAACCACTCATGCCACCTGGGCTGATTATTGATTTTAGAGAGAGAGAGAACAAAAATTCCATCGATATGAGAGAGAAACATGGATCAGCTAGCTACCTCCTGCACAAGTCCTGACTGGGAGTCAAACACACACCATTTTGATGCAAGGGATGACGCTCCAACCAAATGAGCCACCTGACCAGGCAAAACATGATTTTTTCAATTTACTTTGAAGATAGCCATTTTTATTGGTTTCTTGTATTTCCTTCTAGAGCATGAGTGGGGAACATCCAGCCTGCGGGCCATATAAGGCCCATGAAATCACTTGGTCTGGCCCTGCCAAGGTTATTGCAATATTGAAATGCAATAAATTTAGGAGATTTTTTCATAGCAACATAAATTTATATTAAGTGAATTATATGATGAATGATGTTATAAATATTCAAATGGACCTTGGGCAGAGAAAAGGTTCCCCATCCTGTTGTATTTTATACTAGCACTAGAAGCCCAGTGCCTGAAATTCTTGCACGGGTAGGGCCTCTAGGCCTGGTTGGCGATCAGGACCAATCAGGGCCTTCGGCTGCCGGCCAGGGCCTCCCTTCCCTGGCTGCTGGCTGCCAGCTGGGGCCTTCCTACATTCTGCACTATCCCCTAGTGATCAGTGCACATCATAGTGAGTGATAGAACTCCTGGTTGAACTCTTGTGGGGACACTTTGCATATTAGCCTTTTATATATAGAGATACATAAAATATTTTTTTCTTTTCCCACAAAAAGAAGCATATTATAGTCAGTGTTTTACTCCTTGTACTTTTTTCTCTGAACAATATATATTGGAGATCTTTCCATATCAGTATATTAAAAAGCATCCTTATTCTCACTGCATTTCACTTTTATTGCATGTACTATAATTTAATCTCTGTTAATGGACATCTGGGTAATTTCCTATCTTGCTATTACAAACAATGCTTTAGTGAATAACTTTGTATATATGTCATCTTGTGTGTCTGTAAGGATCACTAAGCAGAAGTGAGATCTCTAGGTGAATGGTACGTATAATTGTAATTTTGGTAGATATTACCTAATTTCTGATGTTACACCAATTTACTACTAGCAATATATGAGAGTGCCTACTTTCTCATAACCTTGCCAAGACAATGCATCATCAAATTTTTGGACTTTTGCTAATCTGATGAGTGAAAAATGTTTTTTCTTGTTCTTATGTATGACATTCAGCATCTATTCATATATTTAAAGTTTATTTGTATTTCCTTTTCTGTGAATTTTCTGATCATATCTTGTGTTCATTTTTTTGGACACAGTAATTTGTCCAAATTATTGTTCTTTTTATTTTATGTATCTTACATATGCACACACATACATACATACACCTATAAATACAGTATGCTTTTTCCTATGTTTATATATGGGAAATTTGCTTTTTTATCAGTGAAATGACTATAAATATTTGGTCTCTGCTTTTTTAAAAAATTATATATTTTTTCCTTGCAGAATTCTGTGACTTTTGTATATTTGAATTTATCAATCTTTCTTTTATGCCTTCAGATTTTGATTTGTAGTTACTAAAACCTTTCCCACTCCAAGGTTATAAAAATTTCTTCTGGCCCTGGCTGCTGTGGCTCAGTTGGTTGGGCATCATCCTGTGCACCAAAGACTTGTCATTCAGTTTCCAGTCAGGGCTCATACCAGGGTTGCGGCTCAATCTCCGATAGGGATTATGGAGCATGGAGTAGGCAGCTGATCTATGTATCACTCTCAAAATGATGTTTCTCTCTCTCTCTCTCTCTCTCTCTCTCTCTCTCTCTCTCTCTCTCTCTCAGAAATGTGTGTGTGTGTGTGTGTGTGTATATTTCCCCCCCCCCCCAAAATAAAGGAAACATACTTTCTTTAAAAAATTTTTTCTTCTGGCCCGGGTGGTGTGACTCAGTGGTTGGATGTTAACCTGTGAGCCAGGAGATCACGGTTCAATTCCGGTCTGTGCAGATGCCTGTGTTGCCAGCTTGATCCTCAGTAGGGGGCATGCAGGAGGTAATCAATCAGTTATTCTCTCTTACCATTGATGTTTCTCTCTCTCTCCCTCTCTCTCTTTGAATTCAATAAAAATACATTAAAATTTTTTTCTTCCGTACTTCTAATACTTTTAGGGTTTCATTTGTTACACTGAAGTTTTAGATCTATTTGGAGTTGTTATCTTGAGGTCAGGTGTAGCTCTAAATTTTTTTCTATGTGGCTACCTAGTCCTATTTAGTGAAAAATACATTTTCCCCCTTATGACATATTAAAATTCCACTACTACACAATTTTAATTACTAAGACTTTATGTTTTAATATTTAGTAGGAGGAGTCCCTTTATTACTCTGATTTTTCAGTTTGCCTGACTTGTTTCCATATGAATTTTGGAGTCAGCTTGTTTATTTCAAAAAAGAAGTTTGCATTTTTATTGGGATTGTTAATTATAAACTAGGGAGAATTGATATATATGAATCTTTTGTCCAAGAATTTGGTGTGTCATCCTGTTTTCAGATCTTGTTTGTATTTGGATCCTTCCTTAGTGTTTTTAAATTTTCTTCTTGTAGCTTTATATTTACTTTTTTCCCCATTGATTTTTAGAGAGAGTGGAGGGGGAAAGACACAGAAAAACATCAATGTGAGAGAAAGATTGGTTACCGCCCTCACAGGGATTGAGCCTGCAACCAAAGTATGTTCCCTTGACGGGAATCAAACCTGGGACCATTCAGTCTGCAAGCCGATGCACTATCCACTGAGCAAAACTGGCCAGGGCAGCACCATATTTTTTAAAAATATATTTTTATTGATTTCAGAGAGGAAGGGAGAGAGAGATAGAAACATCAATGATAAGAGAGAATCATTGATCTGCTGCCTCCTGCATGCTCGAGCGGGAATTGAACTGTGACTTTCTGGTTCATAGGTCAACGCTTAACCACTGAGCCATGCCAGCTGGACAGGTTTTACTCTTCTGATAAAGAAGAATTGTTGAATTTTGTCAAATGTCTTTAGTAGCTGTGATGATGATAATATGATTCTTTTCCCCTTAGTTTTCTAATACTGAGCCTTTAGTGCATTCCTAGAAGAAATTTCAGTTGATCATTGTGCATTATTATTCTTTGGTATACTCTTGTATTCTTTCTTTTTATTTATTTATTTTTATTTTCTTTATTGATTAAGGTATTACATATGTGTCCTTATCCTCCCATTGACCCCCCCCCCCACTCATGCCCTCACTCCCCTAGTGTCTGTGTCCATTGGTTATGCTTATATGCATGCATACAAGTCCTTTGGTTGATCTCTCTCCCTTCCCCCTCCCCTCTCCTCCCCTCCCTTTCCTTCTGAGGTTTGATAGTCTGATTGATACTTCTCTGTCTCTGGATCTGTTTTTGTTCATCAGTTTATGTTGTTCATTATATTCCATAAATGAGTGAGATCATGTGATATTTATCTTTCTCCAACTGATGTATTTCGCTTAGCATAATGCTCTCTAGTTCCATCCATGCTGTTGCAAATGATAAAAGTTCCTTCCTTTTTACAATAGCATAGTATTCCATTGTGTAGCTATACCACAGTTTTTTAATTCACTCATCTGCTGATTGGCACTTAGGCTGTTTCCAAGTATTAGCTATTGTAAATTGTGCTGCTATGAACATAGGAATGCATATATCTTTTCTGATTGGTGTTTTTAGTTTCTTGGATATATTCCTAGGTCAAATGGGAGTTCCATTTTTAACTTTTTGAAGAAATTCCATACTGTTCTTCACAGTAGCTGCACCAGTCTGCATTCCCACCAGCAGTGCACAAGTGTTCCTTTTTCTCTGCATCTTCACCAGCACTTGTCATTTGTTGATTTATTAATGACTAGAGGCCCAGTGCATTGAAATTCATGCACTGTGGTGGTGTGGGGGGGGGTGTCCTTCAGCCCAGCCTACACCTTCTCCAATCTGGGATCCCTCTCACAATCCAGGACTCTTGGCTCCCAACCACTCGCCTGCCTGCCTGCCTGATTGCCCCTAACCACTCCCCTGCAAGCCCAATCACTCCCAACTGCTCTCCCCTGCCAGCCTGGTTGCCCCCAACTACCCTCCCCTGCCAGCCCAGTCACCTCTAACTGCCCCCCCCCGCTGGCCTGGTCACCACAACTGCCTTCCTCTGCAGGCCATCTTATGGTGGCCGTCTTGTGTGTTGGAGTTATAGTCAATTTGCATACTGGCCGTGGCTAATTAGCATATCCCTCTCATTATATAGGATAGCTATTCTGACAGGTGTGAGATGGTACCTCACTGTCGTTTTGATTTGCATCTCTCAGATTGTGTAGATGTGTATGTTCCCCCATGCCCTGCATGGTTCAGGGTTCAGGATCTGGAAGAGGGGCCGCACACAAATGAAAGAGATGACACAAGTAATAATTTGGAAATTGGGGGGGCCAGACAAGAGCTCATCCCAAGAGGATGGACTCTGCTTGTGCTCAGGCCTAGCTGTCGTTTTATTGAGTTTGGGATACACCTATAGCCCTTAGGCAGGCAAGTTCCAGTAACAGGCAAACTATCTTATCAGTAAGGATTTACATGACTATCTGGTTTGGAAGTTGCTTTAGCTACCATTGTCTCAACTGAACAGTGGGTGCATAGCCCTGACCTTTGCCAGGGCTTCAAGGGTCATCAGCATTCAGGGCTCCTTGTCCACATCTCTCTGCTAGAAAAGACAATAGATGGCTTCCCACATCAGATGGTTAGTGACTTTGAGCATGTTTTCATATGTCTCTTGGCCTTTTGTATGTCCTCTTTCAAAAAGTATCTATTTAGGTCCGTTGCCCATTTTCTTGATTGGGTCTTCCTTTTGTTATGTTGGAGATTAAACTCTTATTGGTGATAACATTGGCAAATATGTTCTCCCATGCAGTGGGCTTTCTTGTTGTTTTGTTGATGGTTTCTTTTGCTGTGCAGAAGCTTTTTATTTTGATGTAGTACTATTTGTTTATTTCCTCTTTAGTTTCCATTGCCCTAGGAGCTGTATCAGTGAGGATATTGCTTTGGCATATGTCTGAGATTTTGCTGTCTGTGGATTCCTCTAAGGTTTTTATGGTTTCCCGTCTTATGTTTAAGTCCTTTACCCATTTTGAGTTTATTTTGTATATGGTGTAAGTTGGTGGTCTAGTTTCATTTTTTTGTATGTATCTGTCCAATTTTCCCAACACCCTTTATTGAAGAGACTGTCTGATTCCTCTTGTATTCTATTTACAATTTGACTTACAAATCTTGCTTCAGTGAGAGAGAGATTGAACATTATAGGAGAGATTGATCTGTAGCTTTCTGCCTGCAGTTTGTTTCAGCTTTTCATGCTCCTTCTATATTTGCTTCATAAGAAAATTGGAAAGTTTTCTTTTTTTTTGTATAGTGTGAAACAATTTAAAAACATTAGACTTAATCTGTTCTCTACTGAGTTAATAGTGTTTCCATTAATTCTGTGCATGGCACTTTTGGGGGCATTATCATATTTACATAAACCAGCAATTTTCAACCTTTTCATCTCATGGCACACTAAGTAATTACTAAAATTTTGCAGCACACCAAAAATTATTTTTTTGTGCCCATCTGACAAAAAAATATATGTATAATTTTTTATTCGTTTACATCAAACAGCTGTTGTTGTGTTAGCTGTTGTCACTTTTTTATTTGACAATCTAAGGGAACAGAGGTCAATGTCCCTGACTAAGTAGTCAGGTTTTGCATGTTTTCAAAATTCTTGTGGCACACTCGTTGAAAATCGTTGACATAGACAGATGTGAGCTTCTGCCTGAGTAAAATTGTCTCTGTGGTCTTTTTAATTTTCTTTGTATCTGTGGCTCTCTTATTTATTTATTTTTAATGTATTTTTATTGATGTCAGAGAGGAAGGGAGAGGGAGAGATAGGAACATCAATGATGAGAGAGAATCATTGATTGGCTGCCTCCTGCATGCCCACAAAAGGATCGAACCTGTAAACTGGGCCTGTACCTTTTGGCTGGAATCGAACATGGGACCCTTCAGTCTACAGGCTGATGCTATATCTACTGAGCCAAACTGGCTAGGGCCCTTATTTCTTATTTTATATATTAGGATTTTCTCCCCTTTTTACTCACTAGATTAATTAGTGGTTTAACTGTTACTGATTTATTTCCCCAGTGTACCAATTTTTAGATTAATTTATTCTGCTAATGTTTTTATACTTACTAATTTCTGCTTTACCTATATCAATTACTTTATTTTGCTTTCAGTTTACTTTATTAATTTTCTCCCTAACTTTTTGAGTGGATATTTAATTAATTTCTTTTTCATTTTATTTTGATAAAGGTATTTGTGACTGAATTGTCTTCTTTGCTGGTTTGGTTGTATTCTTTAGGTTCTAATATGTAATATTTTCCTTACTATTTTCTAGAAATTTTACAATTTTTATTTATTTTTTAACCCAAGTCTAAGGCTTTGTTATTGTTTTAAAGTAGAAAGGCCTTTGTTTCTTATTTCATTTTAAATTTATAATTTTAGTGCTGGTCATCAGTTTGACTATCCTATTGATACTCTTTGGATTTATTGAAATGTTCTTTATGGCTTTCTTAAAGCTTAATTTTTATTAATGTTCCACAAAGACTTAAAAATGGCAGTTTCTTGAATTAAAAAATAATTAAGGGATCTTTTTTCTCTAATAATTTATTAATACACAGTATATATATTCATCTAAAATTTTGAAATTATAAAATCAGTATTTGACAGTAATGTAAAACCATAATAGCAAAGTTAAAGATATTGTAAATAGATATTATCTTACTAAGTAGGAAATTTTTTTCTGAGGCATGCCAGAAAAAATTTATGCACTTTTTATATGTAATTTCTGTGTGTGTAATAAAGAATACTTTAGAACTTAAACTGAAAATTTAGTGAAGAATAAAATATATAGATTATAGATATTATAAAGTCAGAAAAAACTAAATCTATACTTTATGAAGTTTAAAAATGAATTTTGAAATTCTATTAGAAGTGCCTTGTTTTTTGTTTGTTTGTTTTTTAATTTGATTCACTTTAATAACCTGGAATGCCAGGAGGAAGAGCTGGTTTTTGTGTGTGTTTTGTTTGTTGTTAATCCTTACCCAAGGATATTTTCCCCATTGATTATTTTTTTTTAATATCTTTATTGTTCATATTGTTACAGTTGTTCCTCTTTTTTCCCCCATAGCTCCCCTCCTCCCAGTTCCCACCCCATCTTCTGTCCCCCCCACCATCCTCATCCATAGGTGTACAATAATTGTCCATTCTCTTCCCGCACCTCCAACACCCTTTACCCCCGAAAATTGTCAGTCCACTCCCTTTCTATGCCTCTGATTCTATTCTATTTACCAGTTTATTCTGTTCATCAGATTTCTTATTCACTTGATTTTTAGATTCACTTGTTGATAGATATGTATTTGTTGTTCATAATTTTTTGTCTTTATTTTTTCTTCATCCTCTTCTCAAAGGATACCTTTCAGTATTTCATATAATACTGGTTGGGTGGCGGTGAACTCCTTTAGCTTTTTCTTGTCTGTGAAGCTCTTTATCCGACCTTCAATTCTGAATGATAGCTTTGCTGGGTAAAGTAATTTTGGCTGTAGGTTCTTGCTGTTCATCACTTTGAATATTTCTTGCCACTCCCTTCTGGCCTGCAAAGTTTCTGTTGAGAAATCAGCTGACAGTCGTATGGGTCGCCCCTTGTAG
>PVJC01019173.1:0-30499 GCA_004026665.1 Murina feae
ACACGAGGGTGACGAGCATCTCCTGAGTTCAGGGCTCAAGCAAGAGGGAACATCTTCCTTCATCCCACGCTCGCTGCGGAAGGGGCGAGATACCGCCACTCAGCAGCCCACCCTCTCCGCCGGGCCGCGCATGGCGGCCGAGGGGTGCCTACCAGCGCCCTGATCCGGGGCCGCTCTGGGCTGTCAAGAGGCAGCAGGCTGGCTGGGACTGGGCCCCAGCGTGCCACAGTGCGAGGGGCCCTGGCTGATGCCCAGTGCCCGGCGCTGTGCCCGGCATTGTCCACTCTTCATTGTGGTTAGCTCTCAGAACTAACCCCACAGAAGAAATGGGGAATGTGAGGCCAGAGAGAGAAGCAGCTTGTCTAAGACCCCAGAGCCCCTAAGCAGCAGAGCCGAGATCCACCTCGAGCTCCGGACTTCAGGGCCCATAGTCATTGCGCATGTGCGCGTCCCCGTCCCCTGTGCTCGCCACGGCCCTGGGGACACAGGGAAGCCGGCATTACCGTCCCCACACCATGAAGGCAACCGAGTCTTAGAGACTAAAGCAGCGGTTCTCAACCTGTGGGTCGCGACCCCTTTGGCGGTCGAGCGACCCTTTCACAGGGGTCGCCTAAGACCATCCCGCATGTCAGATATTTGTACATTACGATTCATAACAGTATCAACATTACAGTGATAAAGTAGCAGCGAGAATAATGTTATGGTTGGGTCACAACATGAGGAACTGTATTTAAAGGGCCAGGAGGTTGAGAACCACTGGACTAAGTGGTCACCTCTCCAGCGGAGTGGAATGGCCCCCCGGCCTCTGGACTCCCCTCAGCCCCTCGGGGCAGGGACCCCACTGATTGTGCCCATGACCGGCCTCTGGGCTCCCTGCTGTCCCCAGTGTCCACACGGTCAGTGAGTGGCGCTGCATCCGCGCCCGAGTGGAGCCCTGCGGGGGACGGAGAGCTGACACTGCGTCACTCGTCCTCTGGTGCCAGATGCTGCGCTGCGGCTTGTTTTAGCTCCTTCATCCTCGCAGCAGCTCAGCCAGGTGGGTGCTACTGTCACCCCATGTCACAGTCGCAGCATGAAGGCACAAAAGGATAAGTCTCCTCCCAGATTCCCCACCGCCCACAAGGGGCCCTCACGCCGTCTGACGGCGCTGGGAGTGGCCGAACATGGGAGTGGCCAGAACCTGTGGCAGGTGCTGGCTGTGACGCAGCTGCAGTGTTCACTCCCCTCCCCCAGGAGCCGCTCCTGGGCCCAGGCCACACCCACGGTACCTGCTCCAGGAGGGGCTGCCTGCCGGCTGTGGGCCCTGCTGAGCCAGTGTCTATGGGGGGCTCTGATTTTGAAGTCCCCGCCCCCTGGGGACACCCTAGGGAGGAGGGTGGCCGTGTTAGACACCAACAGGTTACACGCACCGGGATTCATGGCGTTAGCTGTTGCAAAATACGCTTTCCCCAGGGCAGATCACCACGTACGCTTCAGACACACGTGGAGACTCGGAGACATGTCCAAGCTGGCCTGGCCGGGTCAGCTGACCCAGAGCCACACCCTGGACCCCAACGAAGAGTTGGCGTGGCACTGACTGTGCCAAGAGGGCACCCCCCAGGCACGGCTTCCCCACCTCCACCCGCAGCGGGCACTGTGCTGCAGATGTTGCCGAATTTGGGGCAGAGCTTCCCGCTCCACCCACCTGCTGACCGCAAGCCCTCACCAGGCATCGGAAATACTGGATCACCCTGCCCAGCTCCAGCCCGTTCACATCCAGAAGACCAGGAGAAAGGGCATCCTTGCCCACAGTGAAGGCTGCCAGCCTCGCCGGCTCCCTCTGACCTCTGCCTGTGCATTCCTGTCACCTCCCCAGGGGCACTCAGTGGGAGCTCAGGCTGGTGAGTCCCTGGGATTCAGCTCTGGCATGCATGGGAAGAGGCAGAACCCAGAGGAAAGCAGATGTGGCTCCTGACTGGGAGGCAGGGCTTTTGACCTCCACAGAAGGCCTGGCAGGCTGCAGAGGGCAGGGCTAGTAGGCCTGGCCAGCCCCCTGGACCAACTCACCCTCCTCAGCCATGTCCTTGTCCAGCACCAGCTTGCCATGCCGGAGGAAGTTCAGGATGGGCCCGAAGTAGGTGGGGTCACGGTCAATGAGGTAGGCCCCGGTCTCATCCTAGAGGTGAGGGGCACAGGCTATGGCAGGAGAAGCGTAGGGCCACCCCCTGCCCAGCCCTCACTGCAGGCCCAGTAAAGCGTTGGGAGGAGGAAAAGAGTGCGAGCCCAGAATCTGCTCTTCCCTGGAATGAGATAGCGTGAGGGAGCCGAGAGGTTCCGATCCCGCCTCTGCCTTTTCCTGGCTGTGTGGCCTCAGGCCAGTGATTTGGCCTCTCTGAGCCTCACTCCTCTGCCTTTTCCTGGCTGTGTGGCCTCAGGCCAGTGATTTGGCCTCTCTGAGCCTCACTCCTCTGCCCCGCAGCGAGGGGTCACTGTGAGCATCCAGTGAGGTCTCAGTGGCACCCAACCCGAAGGAGGGCTCAGTGGTTGCCCCTCTTAGAGGCTGTTCCCCTGAAGCCAGCCCTACACTGTCTCCAGTCATGGGGGGGAGGGGGGTTCACACATTTCCTGGGGAGCCACTACCTCACTGCACACCCTCAGCCTGCAGGGAGGCAGGCGGGCAGCAGCAGGACTCTACAGAGAGGAAAGGGCATCCAGAGGCACAGCATCAGAGGGTCGGGAAATGGGGGAGGAAGGGGCTTTAGAGGTCATCTCCAAGCAGCCTCCTGGGGTCACAGACAGGAGGCTGAGCCTGGCGCCGGAAGGGTCCGACTCCGGTCACGCCAGCAGTTTACAGCACAGAGAACGGACCCCCAGACCTGGTGCCTGCCAGGCAAGCTCCGCTCGCGGTGAAGCCGAGCTCAGAGGGCAGCTGGGCCTTCTCCACCCAGCTCCCCGCACAGCCGGCCTCCCATTCCCCCAAAGGCACGCCTTCTCCGGGGAGAAAGCCCCGTTTAGGGAGGACGGAAGGCCCTACGGGTGGGCCGGGCCCCAAAGCTCCAAAGGAGCGGGGAAAGCGGGCTCGGATCCACCGCCTCCGGGGGTGGGCGCCAGGGCAGCTCTCCGGAGCTCCCAAGGGCCGTGGCCCGGCGCCGTGCGGTTTCCAAGGCAATGGGACGCTCCTCACTCCCAGCCACTTCCTCCTCCCGCCTCCAGCCAGTTCTTCCCGCCTCCGGCCCCGCCGCTCCCCACCGGATCCCAGCGAGGGCCCTTCCCCGTTCCCGCCCCCTCCGCCCCCCACCCCGCACCCCCGCCCACCGAGGCCTCACCCGGTCCGACTGCAGCTCTTCCCCCTGGCACAGGCGGCTGAGGAAGGACTTCTGCTCCCGGCACAGCGTCTGCCGGGTGGTCAGGAACACGGTGCCCCCCACGTTGAGCCGCACCCACTTGCTCCAGCCGCCCGCGGCGCGGCCGCCCGCCCCCGCCGGCGGCGCTGCCTCCCCGGCCTCCATCCTCATTTCTGGCAGCGCCTTCTGCATCCTCCCGGCTCCCGAGGGCTGGGGGCGGGTAGGCACTGCGCGCGGGGCATGCCGGGAGCTGTAGTCCGGGCCCCCGGGAGCTGGGGCGCCCGGGGTGCGGGTCCCGGGTACCAGCCACCTGCCTCCCCGGGCCTGCCCTACTTTGCCCTTCCTGGGAGACCCACACCGGCCTCTGGAAGAAGCCCATTGGCCAGGTGCCTGTGTGTTTGACGAAAGGTCAAGTTAGGGGTCACGAGTGATCACCCCAAATCAGCAGTCCTCCCGTTTGTTCTCCACATGATTCATTCCCCTTTGTCCGATCCAGGGGGTATCAGACAGCTGGTAAATATATGGGAAGAAATGTGTTCCTCCCAGGATCCCCATTCTATTCCCCGTATCGGTTTTCTGATATTCTTTCATTTTGCCTTTGAGTGTGTGTGTTGCGGGGGTGCGGGGAGCGAGGGAGAGGCATTGGGGAAGGGAGGGGAGCTGGTTCTTTCCCCAAGCGTTTTTTAAAACATGTGTTTATTGATTTCAGAGGGGAAGGAAGAGAGATGGAAACATCAATGATGAGAGAGAATCATTGATCTGTTGCCTCCTGCACGCCCCCTACTGGGGATCCATCCCACAAGATTGCACCGGGCACGTGCCCTGACCGAGAATTGAACCCGGACCTCCAGGTTCGGAGGTCGCTGCTTAAAGTTGATTGAGCACCCGCTGTATTCCAGGTGCTTCAGGTCGTTCACGGAAGCGCTCAGCTGCCCTGTGAGGCTGTCATTGCTGTACCCATTATACAGATGAGGGTTCAAGTGAGGCGACCTCCCTGACTCACTGCGGGTGACTGGCAGGCTGGCACGAACCTGTGTGGTTTCCAAGTACATCTCCACCAGCAAGGCCCCTCTCCTGCTTCCCTGCCAGGGATTGCCAGCGTTCCTTGGGCAAGATGTTTAAGGAGGAAAAGTGGGTAGGGCACTGGGTCAGAGCCTGGAGAACTGGGTTTCATCCTGACCTTTGTAGGATGAGGTATGATGAGAGGGACGGGGAGGGGTTAGTTATGTGGATCCCTTCTGAGCCAGCTCACTCAGCGGTGGGATGGACACTGTGGGTGCTGCAGATGGGGGCAGCGGGGCAGCTCTATGCCACCTGGGACCAGGGAGGCACAAGGGCCGAAGAGGAAGCGGTCCTCCTTGACTGCCTCCCCTTTTCCGTGATGCAGTGCTGGTCTTAGACTAAGGCGGAGGGCACGGGGCTCTCTCATCGATCCCAGCATCGCACACACCGGCCCCGCACACTGGGCAGCCTGGCCCTGTGCTGGGGAAAGGCTCTCTCACACCACCCGAGGCTCTGTTTTCTCCTCAGAGCCTTTGCTCTTGGCAGGGACGAGGGCACAGCTGCTGGGCTGTTTCCCAAGGCCTCGCCAGCATGTTCTAGAGCAAGTCCTCTCTGAAGCTCAGTTTCCCCTTTTGGAAACTGGGAATTAGAGCAGTCCCAGAGCAGCGTCGTGAAGATGGAAGTATTCAGTGTCGGTAAAACACCTGGCACAGTCCCTGGTTTTAGACCATTGAATGGATGGACCAACGAATGAATGAGTGAAGCGGGGTACACACTGGTCTCGAAAGAACAGCAGAGCTCCTGGCACCCGGTGAGCCCCCCGCCGTTGTTATCAGCAGCAGAGCTAGAGCAGGAAATGCTTTTTATAATCAACTTAAAGTGTTGTAGGCAGGGAGTCACCTGGTCAGATTTGCAACTTAGATCATCTTGGGGCGGAGCCCGGTGCCAGGGCTCATTGCCATCCAACACAGGAGCTGCCTTGTGGATGGTGGCCCAGGAGGTGTCCGTGGAGGCTGCGCCAGCACCTTTGGTTTTGAAGTAGAGGGGGGAGCTTTACTGAGCCAGTCTCACCCGCTCCTTTCTGAGTGCCCCTTCCCCCACCCCCAATTCCTGGATACCAGTGTCCCCTCGGCAAGTATCTAAAATATTCCCACCCGAAGAAACAACCCCACCGACGAGGGCCTGGGCTAAGAACCAGGTGGCAGGACCCAGGGCCCTTAAATAGAGCTGACAGATGCCACCTCATCCTTGCCCGTGGCTGGGATTTGTCTGCAGGAAGCCATGTTTAGGTGGCAGAGATTGGGGAGTGGGGTACACCCACTGCTGGAAAAGGACTTCTGACCCCTTTCTCCCACCAGCCATCATGCAGCGCCTTCCCTACTTGTTGAGTGACAGCTGTGTGCCAGACACAGAGATGAAGAACGTCGTCAGGTGGCCCCTGGTCTAGAGGGGCCTCGGATTGGGGCAGTGGGTGCAAGAGGCTTGGACAAAACTCAGAATCCCAGACAGGCCTGTTTGTAACCACACACTGACCTTCTTCGGAGCTGTTTGCTGTTCTTGCCCATTTGGAGGATAAAGGCAAACATTCCTTAGATGCTTTCTGGGGTAATGGCTATCCTGGAGGAGAGCCAAACTTCCGCTGGTTACACTGCCCCCTGCTGTCCCCTTCTGGGAAGAGCAGATGCTCTTTAATGTGGCTCTGAATTCCGTTGGAAGGTAAGCCAAGGGAGAGGTGCTAGGCGACAAAGGCTCCGGGCAAGGGTGCCAGCCCAGACTTTGTGGCTTGCTCTCTGGGTGGCTGGGGAACGTCACTTACCCTCTCTGAACTTCATTTCTAAGTTGGGAATGATAATAGCTCTCACCAGCCTCCTCCGGGGACCCCACTGTGCCATGCAAGCGCCCCTCTGGCTCCTGCGGCTGTTGCCCCACAGCTTGAAACAGGAATCACACAGAACCAGGACTCCTCTGACCACCCGCGGGGCCTCTTGAACCCCCGCCCTGCTGCCAGGAAGTCTGCACCAAGCATTGTTGTGGATGAGCTCTCTCCCAGGCCAGGCTCCCTCCCGCCCAGCCCAGGAAGCCCCAGAATCCAGGACACACAGGTCCAGCTCCACAAACAGCCTCCTTGAAACCCCTCTTATAACCGGACAGTCGATGGGTCCGTGTTGCCCATTAAGCAGAGACGGGGGTGAATCATATATGAACATTTATCCCAATACTGCTGGCAGCATGGGAGAGCAGTAGGTCACCCACAAAAATCTGCTGTGCAGAGCCCCTTAAACCAGCTACTTATATAAGGAACGACAAACAGGCAAGGGGAAATAGGCTGGGGGCAGGAGGGGAGAGGTGGAGGGGACTCCATTGTTTGGGCAACAGGGTTGTTAATCCTTCCATAATAGGCAGCTCTTGGCTGAGAGTGGACCACATTCCAAGGTTGACTCCCTCCTCGCGGGGGTGTAACCACTCCAGCAGGTCATGATGTCCTCTCTTTAACCAACACAGGCAACCACGGTTTCCAGAGCATGATTAAACTCCCCATAACCATAGCTAGTCCCCAACATTCCATTTTTGCCCCTAACACTCTCAGTCTGCAGAGGAGGGAGGCACCTCCCCCCTGCCCCCACCCCCACCCCAAGGCAGGGGAGGTAAGTGCCACAGCACCCACCCTGCTTGGAGGGAAAGCCTTGTCCGCTGCCCAGTTGCCCCCGAGGGTCCCTCCCACGACTCTGCCATAGGCAGGGAGGTGTGTGGTCTCCCAAGTTTCTAAACTGGATCTTAACCACCGTGGCTGAAGGAACTACTCCCGATGGTCCAGCACCTTGGTTTAGAACATGGGTGCAGTGAGCAGCCCTGGCTGAAACTGAGTCAGAACAGCCTGTGTTTAAAAATAGCATTTTGTTTTGAAGTAATTTCAGGCTTAGAGAAAAGCTGCAAAAAACATCCTGTTTTCCAGCAGACTTATTTATCGCAACAATTTTAGTATTCATTGATGATTCTTGCTGTAAAAATTATGACTGTGCAGATTGCCAAATTGTGATTTCTCTATTTCCAGCATCCCTTCTGCATTTATTAGGTGGCATTCTATTGTAAGGGAGATATTGTCCTTCTTATTCATTCATTCATTTATATCAGAATGGACTGTCGGATTCCTATTGGAGTCTGTGGGTTATAATCTGTTACTATTAATATGTCCCTCAGCTGAGGTCAGGAGGAGAACCATGAATAAGATGTTACCCACAAAGGCATTCGGGCCGGCACAGGGGGGCAGGAGTGGGAGCAGGACAGGACATTCGTCACAGTAATAATTCATTGTTACTGTGCTGGGCTCTGTACTCAGTCCTTTGTGTGAATCTGATTCTATGAGGTAGGTACTGGATTGTCCCCACGTCACAGATGAGGAAGTCGAGGCATCTGCCCACACCCAGAGCCAGGGAGCAGGAGGGCCTGATGACTCCAGGGGCTGTGCTTTGAACCCTGTCCCCCTGATGTCTTCACATGGAGCGAGGAGACACAGTCCAGGAATTCCTAAAGGGACTGTCAGCTCTGGGCAGAGGGCCTCTGAGACCCAGAGCCACCAGCTCCCCCTCTTGTTGTCTGGTGTGTCTCAGAGACTCCTCACTGCTCCTGTCACAGTCCATCAGCCACTCCTCACCAGGCCGATTCCCCCCGAGGGTCTGCCTTCATCCTCCATTGCAGCGGATCCTGGCACAAGGCCTGTCCCTTGGGGTGGACTGAAATTGAGGGGTGGGACCGGCTGCATCTGTTAGCGTCTGGAGCAGGATGGGCAGGGGGGAACCTGACCAAGGCAGTGGGAACAGAGGTGAAAATCCAGAGATCTCAGTGCTGAGTGGCTGTGGACAAGGTGGGAGGGAGTCTTGGGGAGCTGCCAGGTCTGGGCACAGGTGACCCTGCTTGGTGGCCGTGCACGCAGCAGGGAATGTGGGCTGAGGAGCAGGCAGTGGACACAGGGATCTGAGTCCAGCCAGAGGCTGCAGGCCCGGACTTGTCCCCAGCTCAAGATGGTGGTTAAGCCACTGGGATGGGTGGCATCGTCCAGAGGGTGGGCCCACCTAGAAGCAGGTGGAGACTCCGGGGGCGTCAGCAGGGCTGACCTGGGACAGTTGCAAGGACACGAGCCCTGGGAAGGCACATGGTTGGAGCCATTTAGCTCAGGGCACACAGTCCCTGAAGGCATCATGGTGCATAATGCAGTGAAACAAAGCCTTGGAGCTCAGACGGCCTCTGCACACTGTGTTCCCTGCCCTCCCAGCTTAGTGCGTTACAGATTCCGGTGCTTAAAGTGATACAGTGTCAGTTAACCTGAAAACTTCTCCTCCCCGAGACGACCCATTCGCCAGGCGTTGAGGATGAAGCCCCCTCTGCCTCCATAGCTGGGTGAGTCCAGTAGGAGTGGCACCTTATATTTTCAACTTTACCCTGTGACATCCACGCACCCTGTGCACGTCAGGGCTGAGTTTGCTCCCATTTTTCAGAGGAGACGACCGAGGCCCCCACCAGAAGGGTCTAGGAGGCAGACCTGGGGCCTTGTGCAGAGCTGACGCCAGTGTGGGGCGGGGGGTTCCTCAGGCCGTGACCCCTCAAGGGAGGGACCCAGGGAATGGCCGTGCACCAGCACACCTGGTTAGGCAAGGTTGGGAAACTTCCAATGGTCCCACACAGAGCGGGTGCTCAGCAAATATTTGCCAGGTGGGCACAGATTTCATCATCCCTGTTACCTGGTGTTGCAAGTTCCTGCCTGCGGTGCACAGAGTGAGCGGGAGGCTGGGCCTCGGCGGTGAGTGGCTCATGATTCTGCGAGTTCGGGCTTGCCAGAGGCGGGGGGAGCTTGGGGAGCTCAGGGCCCCCCGCTCTGTCAAGTTGAACTCAAGTTCTGAGAACCCTGGAAGGCACGGCCCCACCTCCTTTCTCCTACCTCTGGGCTTTGCTCCTCTGAACCTGTCCAGACCCATTGAGGACCTTCCCTGGAAGAACATGCCCTGGCTCAGCCTGGGCACCTTGCCGGGGGTGGCGGGTAGGGTGGGAGTCGGGGGGAGGACCTAACCCAACTCCCTTGCTTGTACCCTACATCTCAAGGTGTCTCCCCGTGGAGCTGGGAGACACTTGGCCATCATACATGAGCGTGTCATGCGTGTTTCCAAACCCCGAGTTACACTCCATTCTTCCCTGATCTTGCGATCTGGAAAACCACTGCAGGCAGGGCCCACTGGAGAGGCTCCTACCCTGAGAATGTTAAATCCAGTGAAATTCCTCTCTTGAACAAGCTGTTTGCCCTTAGGCAAATCACTCAACCTCTCTGAGCTTGCCTTCTTACTTGTGAAATAGATCATTTCCCCTTTCTCTCTGGAAATAGGACAAGACGGGCCCGTTTTCCTCCCTGGCTGGGAAGCTTTTCCAGGCAGGAAGACAGTTCTTACATTCCTTGCTCTTCCTCTCCCCCAGTGCCAGACCATAGGAGGCCCTCACCATGCGGAATAAAAGTCTTTTAAAAACTAATAACTGTTAACGTTTACTCTGTGCCCGGCACCAGTTTCTATGGCTTTTTCATCCAATCCCCACGTTGCTCTTGGATGGGACTATGACTCCCATTTTAAAGATGAAGCAATCAAGGCTCAGAAATGTGTCCAAGGTCGGGCAGTTTTGCTTGGGGTGGCGGAGACAGATCAGAACCTCACATGTGTTCGCAGGCAAACCTTGCTCCTTGAAGAGGCAGGGACATTCCCGGGAGAGAAAATGAGGCTTGTCTGGGACGAGCACAGAGGAAGGTTTCTGCTCCTGACTGTGTCTGCAGGGGGAGGTCTCCCGCCACAGAGCTCCCTGTCTACACTGCCCCTGACTGCTGTGTTCACCGTGTGCTGTGGGCACGTCTGGAGATGGCTTTGGTTGTCACAACTGAGTGGGTCCACTGACACCGAGTTGCTGCCAAACATCCCACAGGACCCAGGACGGCCCCAGGACCAAGGGCGATCCAGCCCGAATGTCGTAGAGCGGAGGTTGGGCAACCCTGCGCTGGAAAGACGGGATTTCTCGTCTGAAATCCCTTCTTCTGCGTGCGTATCATTCCCATCTCACAGATGAGGAAGCTGAGGCTCGGCGAGGATGGGACTTCCTTGGGAAAGTCACTGCCCATTGGTGTGTTTTTCCTCCTCCTAGGGTCCCCCCGAATACTGGCTGACACTGGCCCTTTGCTAGTGACGTGCCTCGGGGGCTAGTAGGTGGGGCGGGTGAGCCAGGTTCTGACGGGAGGCCTTGGGGCTTTCTTGAACCCCTCTGTCCACCTCAGGCACAGAAGACACAGACAGAGGGAGGAGAACAGAGTGGCTCCCCTCGGGGTGTGGGCAGAAGGGATGGACCCCTGGGTCTGCCCGCCCCCTGGCAGCTCCAGAGACTAGCCTCCACGAGTACACTCCCAGAGTCTAAAATTAGATTCTCCTCCAACTTAGCCAAACTCGGCCATTCTCCAGTGCACCCGGAGGGGCGGGGCGGGCCTCCTGAGCCGGTGCAGCCTCCTGGTCACCTCTGGACCCCTCTCTATCAGGAAATGAGAGGCACTGCTCATCCCTGGGGCTGCGTGCGACCTCAGACATCTCACATTACAGCAGGATTCACCTTAAATAGCGCAGGAGCCGGAGGGGAGGGCCCTGGCATTAGGGGGTGGAGGGTGGTTTGTTGGGGGTGTTTGGCCCCAACACCTCTCAGGGGCAGGGACAGGCTCCCAAGACCCCCGGGCTCCATGGAGCTCCCCTTGCTGGACATGCTGGCAACCTTGCTCCTTGGGGAAACCGAGGCAGCCCGGAGTTAGAAGCACTTAGCACTTGGCAGTTTTATTTCCTCAGAAGTAAAACAGAAGGGAGGTGGGACCCCGCTCAGCACCATGGGGTGGCTCCTCTTCCCCTGTGCCCGCCACCACCGCCTCCTCCACCTTCTCTCCCGGGAGCCCACAAGTCAAAAGAACTCCTGGCCTCGAGGATGTCACCCTGTGTGCCACTCGAGTTGGAGGGAGAAGTGCTCTTCTGGGGAAAACATCACGAGAACCACCAGGCTGGGCCCAGCGGGGGGCCGGCGTCCCCTGCGCTTCCTGTGTCAGGTCCCGCCCGTCTCAGCGGGTCTTCCCTCGGCCCTCGGAGATGACTTCCTCGGGCTGGGCCCGCATGTACCACTCCACCCAGGAGCCATCGTAGATGGCCACGTCGGGCTTGCCGCACAGGTAGGCTCCCAGGGCCACGTGGCAGGCTGTGACGCCGGAGCCACAAGTGGCCACCAGTGGCCGGGACAGGTCCACCTCCTTGTCCTGGAACATGCGGCGGATCTCCTCGGGTGTCTTCTCCAGGCCCTCCTTGGTCATGAAGTCCGTGAAGGGGATGTTCACGGTGCCGGGGATGTGGCCGGGTTCAATGCCTGCAGCAGGAGGCAACACACACGAGGGCGGCGTGAGTGGCCTCTGCAGTGCTGAGAGCCCCCGCGCAGCCAGGGCGCTAACCCCCCGATGTGCACCATCTCGCGTGGCCCACACCACTGGAAACCCATTTCACAGGTGGAGATGCTGAGGCTCAGTACTGCCCAAGGCCGTGCCTCCCGCAAACTGCTGGCGGGAATCTGAACCCAAGACTCAGAGCCACACTAGCCCAGGTTTCCTGATGACTGGCTATGTGCCCTGGGGCAATGGAGAGAAAGCGATCTCTGCCTCTAGGTCAGGGAGGACCTGCAGACAAGCAATAGCTGGATAATTACTAGCGTGATGAGTGTTGCCAAAAGGCCCGCCTGTGTGGGGCACAGCGGTATAAGATGGTATCAGCTCTCTTCCTCCCTGGACGCTTGAAGATAAACCTTCCTCATGAACGACACGGTAACCATCCAGGCCAGGAAGTTCATGACCAGCAGACTACTTTAGCAGAAGCAAATGGCCATTGATGTCCTTCACCCCGGGAAGGCAACAGTCCCCAAGGCAGAAATTCGGGGAGAACTACCCAAAACGTGTAAGACCACACCTGATGTCGTCTTTGTGTTTGGATTCAGAACCCACTTGGGCGGTGGCAAGAGCACTGGCGTTGGCATGGCTTATGATTCCTTGGATGATGCAAAGAAAAATGAACCCAGACACAGACCTAGAAGACATGGGCTATATGAGAAGAGGAAGACCGCGAGAAAACTGAGAAAAGAATGCAAGAGCAGAACAGAGAAAGTCGGGGGGCCTGCCAAGGCCAGGGTTGGTGCTGGCAAAAGGAAGGAGTAAAGATTCTTCCGTGACTTTATCTGTGATGGTTGTGCAGGTTTTTCATGAGAGGATTAATAAACTATAAACTGAAAAGAAAAAAAAGATGGTAACAGCTGGCCTCACTGAGCCCCTCAGCTGTATTTTCTCCTTTAATCCTCCCCAAAACTGTGGGAAAGTACTATCCTCCCTTTTGTAGCGGAGGAGACTGAAGCACACAGACTAACCTGCCCAAGTTAGTAGGGGCAAGAGGCCCAGAGCCTGTGCGCTAACCATCAGGCAGCACTGCCTGGGAGGGGTGGTAAGAGAAGCTTCTCTGAGAAGTCCCTGAAGGGTGGGTAGGACCCAGCCAGGTAGAGGAGTCTGGGCTGTGGGAACGGAAAGAATCCCACGGAGAAGCCTCGTAGGGGACAGGGAATGGCGTGGTGCTTAGAGGGGTGAGAGGTCATCATGGCAAAAGCCCAGACAGTGGGGAGGCTGAGGCCCAAGGGGAAACTGAGGTGGGTGGGAACTCTAGGGTGGCTTCTGCCTCAGTTTACCCCCTGCAGTGGAGTGACACCCCTCCAGGGAGCTGCTGACACAAGCCACCCTCTCTTCTCGGGACCACATGCACAGCCAGCGCTGCAGCCCCTGGTGAGGTTGGAGCGGGCCAGGCCTCTCCACTAACAGATGCAGCAACGGGGCTCCGTCAGACTAACTCGGAGCCAAAGCAGCACAGCAGGCTGCCGGCCCAGGTTGGCTACTGTCGACAGCGCTGTCCCCGCGCCCTGAAGCCCAGCAAGCCACACAGGCTTCCCCTCCCTGCGGGACGACGTGGCCAATTCTAGGTGCACTTGGCCAGGGTCTCGAAGTGGAATGGGACAGGGAAATTCTGCACAGTTTCGTGCAGCGCTGCTTACTGATGTTAAACGTACAGGCTCCAGCCCTGACCAGTTTGGCTCAGTGGATAGAGCGTCGGACTGAAGGGTCCCAGGCTCTATTCCGGTCAAGGGCATGTACCTTGGTTGCGGGCACATCCCCAGTAGAAGGTGTGCAGGAGGCAGCTGATCGATGTTTCTCTCCCATCGATGTTTCTAACTCTCTATCCCTCTCCCTTCCCCTCTGTAAAAAATCAATAAAACATATATTTAAAAAATTTTTTTAAAAATGTACAGGCTCCAGGAGCGCAGCTTCTGGCTGGGCTGCTTCCTGACACCTACAGCACCTATCAGCTGGGGTCATCCTTGTCAACAGGCCTGCGGGTGTATCTCATCCCCCGTTTCACAGACGAGCAAGCGTGACTGAGGTGAGTGCGAAGCACCCGGGTAAAGAGTCACAACCAGGTGGGCACCTTAACGATATCACTTCCCTGTCTGCCAACACAGAGCTGCCAAGGGACATTTGACCCCGACCCCATCCTTGAAGTTCCGCGTTCTGCCACCACTTTACACAGGCAGAAACCACAGGTCAGAGATGAGGCGACCTGCCAGGGGTCACACAGCCAGTGCAATCCGGGGCCGGGCTCTGTCCCACGGCCAGGTCTGGCTCTGGCTCGCTGTCCTGCGTTGCCTCACTCCCCGATCCTCGCCTCCACTCCCGGGGGCTGAGCTGAAGGGCCCAACAGGTTCAAGATGGCATTAATACTATTTTTTAAAAATATATTTTAATGATTTTTTTACAGAGAGGAAGGGAGAGGGATAGAGAGTTAGAAACATCGATGAGAGAGAAACATCGATCAGCTGCCTCTTGCACACCCCCTACTGGGGATGTGCCCGCAACCAAGGTACATGCCCTTGACCGGAATCGAACCTGGGACCCTTCAGTCCGCAGGCCGACACTCTATCCACTGAGCCAAACCAGTCAGGGCCAAGATGGCATTCGTAGTAGGCTGAACCGATATGGCTTTGCCAGTGGTTGGATATCAGCAGTTTCTGTGGTTAGACCTATTGGCGACACTGCTCTGCAGGGTTCTCCGCGGCAGGTACCTTCTGAATTTAATACTCTCAGGCCTCAGCTCTGTGCCAGTTACTGGGTGAGCTCCAGGCTGCACCGGGGACAAGGGTGTCCATCCCCGGGTGTCCTTGCCCTGGGACCATCCCAAACACTGCTGAAACAGGGCGAGCCCAAGCTGCTCTGTGGGCTCAGGGAAGCCCCACCCTCATCCGAGGGCCGGGGGTGCCATTGAGGAAAGCGCCCCAGAGTAAGTGGCAAGTTCCTCACCCCCTCCCTGGAGCAGGCACAAGAGAGATGGCTGGGGAGTTCACCTCACTGCCTACGGCTCCATTTCCCCTGCTCTGCAGGGACAGCCGGCACCTTGAGGGATCATGAACAAACTCACACCAAGTGGCACGGACTCACCTGCTTTGTGGAGACCCCTCCCTGCTTCCTATGGGCTCCCCTGCAGGCTCCTTGCCTGGAGAATGGAGCCCCACCCAGAAGACCTTGCCCCAACCCAGGCCAGCAGCCACCCTCTATTCACTTTCTACCCCCAAACTGGGCAGCAACCTCTATTTAGTGGACCCCTCTCCTGCCCTCTGCCAGCCCTGTCCCCTGGGCGGGGAGTGGGGTGTCAGCCTCCCCTTCCCCAACTCCATCACCCTCAGAGATGGCCTAGACCTGATGGGGCTTTTCCCACACTGGGCCTGCCCACCGCCCCTCCTGTTCTGCAGTGACCCCGATATCTATAGTATTGGGGGGAGGCTGTTTGGGTTCTCACATATATACACCCTGGGTTCCCAACAAACTTGGGGGAGTCGCTGCCCCAAGCATCCCTGTCCCCAGTGGAGGAATAAAGTCAGTGGCGCTCCCAGAGTGAGTGACTAGAAACCAAATGTTGGGCGCCCGCCCCATGCGGGGTCCTTTAAAGGCAAGGGCAGTGCCCAGGGGGCGCCTGGTCACTCTCCCCGGGGGGCCGCCCAGACCCTGCGGCCCAGCCCTGTTACCGTCTCGGGGCTCCGGCTCGGTGCCCTGGAAGCGGCCGGCGGCTCGGGCGTCCACCACCTGGAAGCGCCGGGACTCCAGGTTCTCCTTGATGTCCTCGTAGGTCTTGACGAAGGCGGGGTCCAGCGTGGCCCGGAACTCGGCGGGCGCGGGGCGGCTCTTGCCCGAGCTCAGCGGGAGGCCCTGGCGCAGCCAGTTGCGGAGGCCGCCGTCCAACAGGGACACCCTGGGGTGGCCGAAGGCGCGGAACATCCACCAGACGCGCGGCGCCGCGTACAGGCCCTGGTCGCTGGCGTCGTAAACCACCACGTGGGTGTCGGCGCCCACGCCCAGGTGGCCCACGTACTCGGCGAAGTGCGCCGCGCTGGGCAGCATGTGGTCGTAGGGCGACGTGCGGTCGCTGCACTGGTCGATGTCAAAGAAGGCCGCGCCCGGGAGGTGCCGCTCCTCGAACTCGCGGCGCGCGTCGCGGCCCAGCTTGGGCAGGTACCAGGAGGCGTCCAGCAGCTGCAGGGGCTGCGCCTGCGAGGGCTGCCCGGCGCGCAGGGTCCTCAGCGCCTCCGCCACCCACTGCGCCGACACCAGCGCGCGGAAGAGCTGCTTTGGGGCCATGGTGGCAACGGTGGCGGCAGCGGCTGGGACGCGAGGGCTGCAGGCCTGGGAAACAGAGAGGAAGTCAGGAGGGAATCTAGGCAGGGCCGGCCCTCGGGCAGGGGCTGGAGCTGGGGCTGGGCCAGGAGGGGAGGTGGAGCCGGCGGAGGGCAGAGTCCAGGGACCTCAGAAAATCATCCGCGGTGAACCCAGGTGCAGAGGCGGGTCACCGCGGCCTGCCTTCCCCTCCCCCGCCAGGATTACAACCAGCACAGGGGTGATCATGACCCCTAGAAAGGGCCAGGAGGGCCCCTCACTGCTGCTTGCTGCGTCCGGGGGGCGGGGGACCCACTGGGAGAGGGCCCAAGCAGGGGCAAAAGCCTTAGGCCCTCCCTAAGCTGCACCCAGCAAGGAAGGTCCCTGGAGAAACTCGTGCATTCAACAGTCACAAGGCAGCCTAATAGGAAGGGTAGCTGGAAGCCACTGGAACCTCACACCACCTTGGAACAAGGCAGATCACCGGGAGGCTCCAGATCGGGGGTGGGGAAACTTTGTTCTGCCAAGGCCCATTTGGACATTTATAACATCATTGGAGAGCTGTACAATGTTATCAGCTTAAAGACCAGCCTATAGAGCAGCCAGACATTTAAGTAACTCGCCCCTAATGCCTTGGCAGGGCCAGACCAAATGATTTCTCAGGCCTGATAAAGGGCCCGCGGGCCAGGTGTTCCCCCACCTTGCTGTAGATTATTTGTTGAGCGAGCGCCCACAGGAGGTTTGGTATTATTCTCACTGTTTCGCAGAGGGGGCCGCTGAGGTCATAGAAGTGCACTGACTTGAGAAGCAGTGACCAGGCTGCACACTAGGCAGTCTGACCCCGGAATCCAGGCCTTGCTGACATGCACTGAGCAGGCTCCCCAGCCCGGCACGGTCAGATTTGCCTCGTGAGCCTGAGCTTTCTCTCTGGATCTTCGTGTAGCAGCAACCGTGCCTTAGCACCTCACCCCCTCTCCCCTCCACTTCCCCGTGAGCCAGCAGCGGCCACTGTCCTATCAGCCCCCAGTCTTCCAAGCCAAGATGCTCCCACTGCGCGCAGCCCCTGGGCACACAGCCCCTAGCTCACCAGAGGCCTTCGTGCAGCCTAGGGAAAGGCGCCCTTTTTGCAGGGCTTCCAGGTCAAGCCCCTCAGCTGTGCGCTCCCTGTGCAGGGCACAACCTTTCCAGCCACACCAGGCAGTCCTGCCACCAAAGGGAAGAGGATGGGTAGAGAAACAGAGGCTGCAGGAGGGCCCTCGGGGCCAGGCTACAGGTAAGCACTGCGGCAGGTCAGGGGCCGCTTTAGGAGAGGAAGCCAGATTTCAACTCCTGAGGCTGGACTTCGTCAACGGTGCCCAGGTCTAATGAGCCTACAGTGTGCTACCTTATGCCCCGCCCTGCCCACAGCCTCGCTGCAGGCTGACTTTTAGGCACCACCTTATTCACAGGCCCTGTGCTGGGTACAAAGGAACTCTTGACTTTGCCAGACCCTGGAGGTAAAGGCAGGCCCAGGCCTGCTTGAGAGACAGTATAACTAAGGAAAGGCTGAGTGACGTTCGGTGGGAGCACAGGGGGGCCCTGGATCCACCTGCAGTTGGGAGTAGGAGGGCGGGAAGGCTTCCTGGAGGAGGGGGAAATCCTAACCGATCTGACCTTTGCAGGGGGCTTTGGTTCGGGGGTCATCCCAGAATCTGTGGTTCACACAGCTAGATGATGTTGAGGTTCGCTTTGGGCCCCTCCTTCTTGAGCCACAACAGCCCCTGCCCCCCACCATTCTTGGGGCGCTTTGCTTCAAGGATACATTTAGAAAGAAAAGAACCATGGTCTGGGAGTCAGATCCCCCCACTCCCACCTGAAAGCCAGTGCAGATGGCACTCGGCAGCTTAACGCACTGCGGACGGATCCCGAGAATTCTTGTGTTTTCTGTTCTAAGGCTTGTGGCCCGTCATACTTTAAAAAGATACTAGCTTGTAAGAACATGTAACACGTAACTTCAAAATGCAAAGGGTATTTCACTTTAAAGCTTGCCTTTGACACTTAGGCACAATGTCTTTTGTACTCGTTCAATAAAAACGTACTTGGCCGCTGGGTAAAGCTAACAATAGAACTACGGGTCCGCAGTGCGTGGACAGGTAATGTGAAGGTGGGCATGGCAGGCTCCCTGGCCCGTGCCATGTCCTACCAAGGGCTTTCCAGGCCTCACCTCTTTTAGCAAAGATTAAATAATGAACGCAGAAGGCCGTGACGATGCGCTGTATATGGCTGGCACTAAAAATTATTCAAAACGGCTTAATAAAAATACCATTTGTTTTTCAAAGTTACTCTCATAGGTGGCCTTTTTTAAAAATACACATTTCTATTAGTTTCTGAGAGGAAGGGAGAGGAGAGAGAGATGGACACATCAATGATGACCAATGATGACAGAGAATCACTGATTAACTGCCCTCTGCATGCCCCCGACTGCAGATTGAGCCCGAAACCTGAACATGTGCCCTGACAGGGAATCGAACCCTGACGTCCTGGTTCATGGGGCGATGCTCAACCACCGAGCCGTGCCAGCTGGGCTCACAGGTGGCTTTGAACAGACAGCCACAAATCTAGAATCAGAATTTCAGGATTGGGTGGGACTTCAGGCCCGCACCACCCTGCTTGCTGGATTGGCAGTTCTTAAAAACACACACACACACAAAAAAAAACAAAACAAATAAAAAAAACCCCAAAAACCTGGGAGGCAGAGGGTCTGGGAGAGGAGGCTGCCTGTGTCACTGAAGGGTGGGATCGGGTTCCTGAGTGCTTGGCAGGCCTGGACCAGTGCAGCTGGGGGTGCTCTGGGAGGGAAGGGCTCCAGGACACACAGGTCAGCCCCAGGCCCATCGCAGGAGCGTCAACAACTGCACTAGGGAAAGTGTGAGCCCCGGGCCGCCATTGGGTGGGCCCTGGAAGAGCAGGGCTCCAATCGCACTGGCATTCAAGGACTTCCGCCAGCCTTGACCTCCGTGGGACCCCAACTGCAAAGCACAAAGTTCAGAGGGTTCACTGGGCAAATGCTTATGAAAGTCCGGCTTTTTGCAACTTCCTGAGAGACTATAATTATTTCAGAATAAGACAAACTTTTTAAAGGGGATGAGAAAAGCATTCCAGGTCTATGCAACCGCATATGCAAAAACTAAGAAGGGCAGTGAGGCCTCACCAGCGTTAGGTTTTCAGGAATTATGCCGATTGGTTGTGAAACACTGCAGTATACCAGCTTACCATTAAATGGGAAAACAAAGGCTATTACTAGCATATTTAAAAGTGTCAGGCCTGGAGATTGGAGGTAAGCAAAGGCAGCCGGTGCCACGTGGGCTCGGGACCTAACACAGCCTAGCCTGGGCGCAGTGCCCCAGGGCAGCCAGCCCAGCTTCTCTCTCTGCTCTTTAAATAAGTTCTGGCCTTTCGCAGCAGGGCTGTTGTGGGGACTAAGTAACACCCCGCAAAAGCGCCTCACTACACAGGCCCTGACGGAAGTTACTTCCATTTCGCGCCAGCAAGTTCCTTGCTAGTTTCTCTTCCTGCCACCTCTGGGTCAGCTGGCCTCTCCCTAGCTTATCTGTCCGGCTTCATTCGTCCCTCCTCTCTCCCTCCCGTCGCTTCTGGTGGCACCAGGTGTCCTCCTCCCCCGCCCAGGGCCACTCACTTCGTCCCCACCCAGCAGGGCGCCCCAAGCTGCTGCAGAGTCAACCATTATTAGGGGAAACCCGCGAGCGCGCCTTCCCCTCCCAGCCTGCAGCCCCTCCTCCGCTCAGACCCCGCAGACACCCCCGCCCGGTGCGCCCCAAAGAGCGGCCTCCCCCCAGAAATCAAACGCAACGTTGCAGAAGTTACCCGGGTCTCGGGCTCTTGGGTTCGCGGCTCGGCCATAGCCCCCGCCGCAGGGTGCCCCCTCCCCGCGCCCGCAGCTGTCCCTCCTCCCGACACCAACCTGCGGCCAAAGGGAGGAGACTGGGCACAGCCCACCGCCCTGGCCACTCGGAGCCGCCGATGCCCGCGCCTTCCATCGCCGGGGCCTGGGGGACGCCCGCGCCGCCGCGCCTCACCCCGCGTCACCCCGACGCCACCCGGCGCGCCCAGCGGGTCCCGGGGGATCTGAGCGCCGCCGCGCGCGGGGTGGCGGGCGGGGACGGGCGCTGCTGGGCGGCGGGCCTCGCGGGGCCGGAGCGAGCGGCGCGCGTCCCCCCCGTGAGCGGCGGCGCGATGGTGCAGGCCGGCTGGGGAGGTGCGGGCCCTGGGTTTGAACCGCGAACTTCTCCCCGGGCTGGGGCGGGAGCCAGGGCGGCGGCGAGGGCGCGTAAGTGCGGCCGGGGAGGGCGGAGACCTGCGCTCGGGCCGCTCGGGATCGGGCCGCCGGTTAGGTCCCCAGGGCGGGCGCAATGCCCCCGGAGCCCCTCGCCCAGCTGGCCAGGGGGCACCGGACCGGGGCTGGACTCGGGCATCCTGGGGGCGGGCTAGCCCCGGCTGCCCAGAAGCCGCGGGAAGGGGCTGGGGACCCGAGGCGCGGCGGGTTAGGGGCGCGGGGAGAGGGCGGGACTGGGCGAGTCCTCCCCCACGAGCGCACGCCCCTGCCCCACGGGAGAGGGGGCTCAGCTCACGATGCCATCTTCCCCATCCTGGGCATCTTCTCACCCTTCTTCTCGGCGGGGTCCTGGGAAAAAGTATTGCAGCTTCTAGGGCCAGCTACACCCCCCCTCCCATCCTTTCCCCCCAAGCTCTTGCCCCACCGCGCTGAGCACAGGTCCTCACGCCCGTCTCTCCCGGTTCCCACCCGCGCCAGGTGACGCGCAGAGGAAACCATGGTTCAGCAGGTGCTCTACCGGGCGCTGGTCTCCACCAGGTGGCTGGCGGACTCCGTCCGGGCCGGAAAGCTGGGGCCCAGCCTGCGGGTGCTGGACGCGTCCTGGTACTCGCCTGGCACCCGGGACGCCCGCAAGGAGTACCTGGAGCGCCACGTGCCCGGCGCCTCCTTCTTTGACATAGACGAGTGCAAGGACAAGTCGTCACCCTACGAGGTGATGCTGCCCAGCGAGGCGGGCTTCGCCGACTACGTGGGCCACCTGGGCATCAGCAATGACACCCACGTGGTGGTGTACGACGGTGACAACCTGGGCAGCTTCTATGCGCCCCGGGTTTGGTGGATGTTCCGTGTGTTTGGCCACCGCACCGTGTCGGTGCTCAACGGTGGCTTCCGGAACTGGCTGAAGGAGGGCCACCCGGTGACATCCGAGCCCTCCCGCCCGGAGCCCGCCGTCTTCAGAGCCACACTGGACCGCTCCCTGCTCAAGACCTACGAGCAGGTGCTGGAGAACCTTGATTCTAAGAGGTTCCAGCTGGTGGATTCACGGGCCCAAGGGCGCTACCTGGGCACCCAACCAGAGCCAGATGCCGAAGGTAGGTGTCCCAGTGGGGGGGGGGGGATGGTCCCTGGAGAAAAATGGCCGATGGAAGGGTGGGGAATAAGGATGTCTGGGACCCTCGGCAGGTTTCGCCCTCAGTACCTCCTATGTAGGCCTCGGTTTTTCCATCTGTAAAATGAGAGGACAGAGCCAAACCTACAGGCTTTTTCCACTCTGATGCCTGAGGACCTCCAATGTGGTCCCATAGTCCTGTGCTGACAGGCACCTCGTATCTGTATAGGGTGGCATCATCAGAGGTGACAGGCGACATATCCGCCCAGGTCCATACCAGGCACTAGCTCCCCACATGCCCGAAGGCATGAATCACTGTACAGAGGCCTCTCAAGGACACCTAGGTCTCAGGGCCTCTCCGTTCCTCAGAAACCCTTGTAGACATCAGCGGTGTCCTTCCCCCCGCACCACCCCCTCCAGCTCTCCGAGGCCCCCTGACCTTTCCAGACAGCTGCAGCCTCTCTGCAGAGCTACAGCAGCATCTGCGTTTCAGGCTAAGCACTGGACATGGCATCAACTCATCCCACAGGCTTCATGTCCCCGTTTGAGAGGGGGGGAAACGGAGATGCCAGCATATTAAGTTACTCGCTCAGGATATTAAGTTACGTGGCAGAGTCAAGATCTGAATCCAGTGCTGCCTCGCTTCAAACCAGCGATCTGAACCAGCATGCGTTGCTGTTTTGCCCACCCCCACCTTGCAGGGTCAGGAGGGAGCCCCCTCCCTAGGCATCGGCAGGGAGATGGCATAAGCGTGCTCCCTCTCCTGTGGAAGGTTCTATACTGCAGGGGGTGGGGATAGTCTCGGGAGAGGACATGCAGAGTTCTAGAACCGCCTGACAGACCTCAGAGATCTTGCCATCACCCCCGCTGGTGCCCTGGACCTCAATGCTCTTGGGGCCTCTCCTGGCCCAGGCTGCCTCTGCAGAGTCTAACTCCTGGGCAACATTTTGCCTAACTTGTTGAAAAATGTTTCTTCCTATCTGTGCCTGGAGGAAGAGAACTCAGCTGTTTCCAACACTCTCTGAGCTGGAGGGCCTGAAAGGTCACCTCATCAGACAGAAGGGAGACTGAGGTATCCGGAGGGTGGGGCGGGGTCAAGGCCACAAGGCTGGTTAGTGGATGAGCCAGGAGAACGCAGCGTTCCGCGTCCCTATCGTGTGTTTTTTCCAGGCCCTGTGTTTTCCTTGCCCAGCTTGCTTTCTGAAGGTCCGGAGTTGAAGATTTAAGTTCACTTGGCACCTTCTAGAGACTCCTGGCATGTGGCCTTGGTTCAAGGTGCCTTCTCTCCTTGGGACTTAAGCTGTGGGGGGTTTGGGGGGAGGGGGTTAGCTTGTGCAGTTGCTCCCCAGCTGCTTCCCAGCTTGGCCCCAAGCACTGGGAGAATAAGTGAAGGGAGAGTTTAGAGATGCCAGACCCAGTGTCCTCACTCCCGTTTTAGAGATGAGGAGACTGAGGCACAGAGAGGGGAAACCGCCTGCTGCGTGTGATGCCTCTTGGAAGTCTGGGATTTTCAAGCCCTGCCCCCTGCCCTGTGGCCCTACTCCCACCTCCTAGAGTTCCCATCTGGAGCCCTGGGGAGCGCGGGTCTTAGTTGAGGTCAGGAATGTGGTGGAACCTCCATCTAATTGCTCAGCTTCTCTGGGTTCCTTTATTGTAATGCCAGCCCTGCCTACCTGGGGGTGTATTCCTTTGAAAGCAGCAGTGCCTGGGAGGGTGTTTTGAGAAGGATGAGGAGCTGCAGGCCAGGGCCAAGGAGGATGGAGCCCTTCCCGCCCTTACTCTCTAAGTGGCTTTGCTGTCCTTCCTCCCGGACAAGGCATTCTGGGGACACAGAGGCACACGAGCCTCTGCTGAATTCGAGGTCGCCCACTCAAGGTGGATCAGGGAGGCAGCTCGTGGGCTCAGCAGTCCAGATGTACACCCAGGGGCATGTGGGTGGTGGCATCCCTGGGAGGAGTGTCCCCAGGAGGAGCTGGAAGCAAGGCCTCAGAAACCCAACAGCCGCTTCTTGCAAAACCTAGGCAAGCAACGCCCCCTCTGGCCCGGGTTTTGTGCCCCGGTACCTATGGTTCTGTTGGTAAGGGGAGCCAGGTGAGAGTCAGACACCTGGGTTTCTCTCGAGGCGTGGCCCTTGCATGTGGCCTTGAGCAAGTCCCTTCACCTTTGCACGAATGAAAGGAACACCGCTCACGTTACAGGGCGAAGGGGCAGGGAATCAGGTGGGAACTGAGCCAGCTCTGTCTTTATACACCCATTCTCTTTCCTCCCCTCTCCTTCCCCGCCTCCGGGGTGGGGTAAGGCTGAGGAGGGAGGTTATTGACCTAGCGAGCACTATATTTGCAGAGCCTTGATATACGCCACAGCAGCCCTGCACAGGGAGGAGGGTGGGGGTGGGAATTGGTCCCACTTTGCAGGTGGGCGCAGACACCTCTCAAAGGAAGTGGAGTGGCCAGAACTTAACCCCAGTCTGCAGGCAGCACAGTGAGGCTGTTTCCCGGACCACTGCATGTCAGACGGGAGAAAAGCCACAGCACAGCAGGATCCTGTGGGGTCTCTCTCTCTCTCTCTCTCTCTCTCTCTCTCTCTCTCTCTCTCTTTCTCCCTCTCTCTCCCTTGAACATCTTAGGGCTGGGATGAGGGGTGGAATGGGAGGGTGCTCAGATGCCTCCCAGTGGCCTGGGTTTGGGGCTGCCCACTGGCGCTCCTTGCACTGAATTCCTTAGTGCCTTTAGGAAGAAAGCACAAAAGGGCCAAACAGGGTTTCCTTGCCTTGGAAACCCACACCTACCAGTAGCCTCGCCAGCTTGACGGGCATCTTCTTGGCCAAAGCTGGAGCACAAAGTCCCAGACCTCTGAGCAGTTGAGGAACATGAGGGGTCGTCTCATCCATTCCCCCACCTCAGCCCCTTCTCCCAGGAAGGATCATGTGGTCAAAAACACGGGTGTTGGGGTCCGACAGACCTGTCTTCACACACCTGTGCTGTGTGTCCTGGGGTAAGTTCCCTCACCTCTCTGAGCCTGGACTCCCCATTAGTGCCAAGAGGATAAGGTTCTTGAGGTAACCCCTTGTTTGGAGGCTCGATGCCAGAGGTTGTGAGCACAGTAGTTGGGAAAGGCGAGTCTGCAGCTGCAGTTGGACCTGGACAAAGAGCAGCGGGAACTTCTGGCCCATCGCAGTTGACTGTTCTCCAAAGTGCTCTGGGCTAGGTTCACTCTTCCCCTCTATATACACGCATGCACACACACACTCTTCCCCTCTCTATACACACACGTGTGTGCACACACATGTGCACGAACCCACACTCTTCCCCTCTCTATACACACATGCACACACAAACTCTTCCCCTCTCTATACACATGCATGCACACACACACTCTTCCCCTCTATACACACGCATGCACACACACACTCTTCCCCTCTCTATACACACACGTGTGTGCACACACATGTGCACGAACACACACTCTTCCCCTCTCTATACACATGCATGCACACACACACTCTTCCCCTCTCTATACACACGCATGCACACACACACTCTTCCCCTCTCTATACACACACGCACATGCACACACTCTTCCCCTCTATACACACACACACACACACACACATGCATGTACGCGCGCGTGGGCAGGGCAGGACAGGCAGTTCCTGCACATTTAAATTCCTCAGACACACCCCGAGCCCTTGCTGGCAGAGTTGAAAAGGGCCCCATCCCCTGACTTCTTCACTCCCGAGAGGTGCCTCTTATGTAATCGGAGGAAAACAATGAAGCTGTTTCAGAGGGAAAATCAGCATTCAGGACTCAACAGACGGTCGTGCTTTTAAATGCACTAAATCCAGCCCACTGTGTGGATGCTGAACATTTTAAAGTTGGTTTCTTGGCAAAGAGCATCCTCCGAGGCAACAGATGAAATATTTCTCGTTGGTAGAGTCAGCACCATCCAATCTCAGATTAAAGTTGCCAGACAAAAAGATGAAATATTTTTTTAAAAAGGTGAAATCGCAGGAAGAAATGACTCTAATTTTATAAGTTGGGCATCTGTTTAATCAAAGGAACTCTTGAGTTGCGCCACCAAATTTCGGAATCCTCTTTGACCTTGGGCGAGAGGAATGGGAGGTTGCTGACATGACCACACCTAGTGTGTGCCCGGGGTCATTAGGGTGGGTGGTGAAGCGGTGGGAGCCACGGCATCTGAGAGTGGGGAGCAGCCTCAGTCAGTGCTGCTGTCCTTACAACAGCCCTGACACACATGACTCGGCTCATTTCCATTTACCCATGGGGAAACTGAGGCTCAGAGAAGTGAGGTCACTTGCTTAAGGTCGTCACCTTGCTGGTAAGTGAGCTGGGATTTGAACTTGTTGAAAACCAGGTCATATGCTCCTTCCACAGTTGTGTGCTTCACAGGAAAACCCAGTGGCTGCGATGCTGGGTCTGCCTCTACCTTCTTGTGTCCTTAGGAAGCCGTTTTATTAGCCAGCCTCAGTACAATCACCTGTAAAATGGAGTCCTGTTAGGATTAATGAATTCTGAGGGTGTCTGTCTAACACCTGTCGTCCTTGCTAGACCATACGCCCAGAGAACGGAGCTGAGTCTCTTTCACCTCTGTGTCCTCCGCAGTTGACACAGCACAGAGCATTCATATTATTTCATTTGCTCTTCTCAACAACCCTATGAGACGGGGCTGTACCACTGAGCCCTATTTTACAGATGAGAGAACTGAGGTTCAGAAAAATGATACGACTTTCCCAAGGTAAAGGTTAGTAAGTGGTAGAGCTGAGACTCATTCCCTGTCCTCTGTGGCAAGTCTGATTTTGGAAATTCCTACCTCAAGGCAGGTTTGCGGGGAGAGGTCACTTTGTCTTGAGTCTGGAGCGTTGGATGTGGGTAGGGCCTACATTCAATGCTCAGAGAAGACTATAGGTGAGCTCAGAGAAGGACAAAGACATTACATTCATTTGCAAAACACCCTATCCTTATAGCCTCCAATGGTTTTGGCCCCCAGGCCTCACTTGCCCCCACCTCCATGCCTTCCTAACCCTCCCTTCCCTTTGTCCTCTGCCCCTGCCCAGGACTGGGTTCGGGCCACATCCGAGGTGCAGTCAACATGCCGTTCATGGACTTCCTGACGGAGGATGGCTTCGAGAAGAGCCCAGAGATGCTCCGAGCTATGTTCGAGGCCAAGAAGGTGGACCTCACAAAGCCCCTGATTGCCACGTGCCGCAAGGGCGTCACCGCCTGCCACATTGCCCTGGCCGCCTACCTTTGCGGCAAGCCCGACGTGGCAGTCTATGACGGCTCCTGGTTCGAGTGGTTCCACCGGGCCCCCCCAGAGACCCGCGTGTCACAGTCGAAGGATGGGAAGGCCTGAGCAGGGAGCTCCAGTCGCCCAGAGCTCAGCCGGTTAGTGACTGGCATGACCTTCGGCTGGTTCATAGCTCCCCCTCCCCTCGCCCCAGGAGATCCTAGAGTTTCGGGTAAAGGCCCCCTTTCCCCTCCTCCCTCCCCCGCCCCTCTCAACACTGGAATAAATGTGGCTTTTTCTGAGTGCTGTGTCTGCCTGTCTCTGCCTGGCTTCCATCCTTGCCCCAAACGCCCCGTATTTCCATCTCTGGCCGATGCCTTAGAACCACCGAGGAGAGACTCCGTGGCACCTGCCAGCTGGGGAAGCCACTTTATGACTTAGTTCTGGCAAAGGAGGCCGCCTGTTGTCCCACGTCAGGTGGGGCATGCTGGGCCCTACCTGGAAGGGGCACCAGGAAGCCAGAGAGAAGTGAAGCCACAGCTGTCCAGGCACCAGCCCCTGCTCTAGGCCCAGCCCTCTGGGTGTGTGTGGGGGGCAGGCAGCTAGCCTTCCGAATGACTGTTGGAGGAGTCGCGCAACACAGGGCCTGGGGCCTCAGAAGAGGTGATGCTCAGAGCAGCCCACGGGAAGGTGGCCTCCACCTTGGGTGACCTTCCTGGCTCAGAACAAGACCCTTCGGCCCTGGGACCCTGGGATGGGAGCTCGGGTGGGGGAACCAGGAGCTGCGGTGGAAGAAAGCCGGACTAGACCCAGGTGGCTGGATCTCCAGTTTCCTAGCAACAGGCTCTGTAAACCCTCCTTTGGGGATATAAGGTGACTCCAGGCCCCACCTCCTAGGGGTTCTACTGTGGATAAAAGTCTACCCCACAGCATCACATGCTACAGAGAAATCATTCATGAAAGGAAGTCCATCGATGTGGCAGAGTCCATTGTTCTCTATTGAGAAATTGTCACCGCCACCCCAGCCTGCAGTAGCCACCCCCTCCCCCTTGCCCAGTCAGCAGCCACCCACATCCAGGCAAGACTCTCCACCAGCAAAGGGATTATGACTTGCTAAAGGCTCAGGTGATGGTTAGCAATTTTTAGCAATAACGTATTTTAAATTAAGAGGTGGTGTTTTTCAGACATAATGCGATTGCACACTGAGTAGACTGTAGCGTAAGCATAACTTTTATATGCACTGGGGGGCCCCCAAAATGCGTGTGACTTGCTTTATCGTGATACTGGCTTTATTATGGTGGTCTGGAACCAAACCCCCACTATCTCTGAGGTTCACCTGCATGTTTACGCACCTATAAGCAGTGAATTCAGGGGACAAGAGCGGAAACAGGAAACCCGTGAGAAGGCAAGTGTGCCAACCCAGGCAAGAGGTGGCGGTGGTTTGGACCAGGTTTGGGGCAGCTGAGGTGGTGGATAAAGGGGTCTGAGTCTGCTGTACTCTGAAGGACTTGCTGATGGGGTTAGCTTAGGGTTATAGGTGACGTCCCTCTCTGCCAGGCAATGTTCTAGGCATCTCACAAAACATCCAGTCCTCACTCTTAACCTCGGAGGTGGGTTATATGGCTCACATGTGAGGAAAGTTCAGCTGAAGAACATGGAAAGCCAGACTGGTGAGGCTCAGTGGTTGAGTGTCAACCAATGATCCCCAGTGTGGGGCGTGCAGGAGGCAGCCGATCAAGGATTCCCTCTCATCATCGATGTTTCTATCTCTTCCTCTCCCTTCCTGTCTGAAACCAATAAAAATATATAGAGTATATTCTTAAAAAGAACATGGACAAAGCCACTCTTTCTAAAAAGTGGCAGGCCCAGACTCTGGGACCCCAAAGTGCTCTCTGCTTCCTGGGGAGACCCTGAAAGGTTGGGCATGCAGGAGGTGTCCCTCATACCCCAACCCCTGCTGAGCAGCAGCGAGACAGAACTGAGCCTCTGGCACCAACTGCGCAAATCACAACCTCATGTAATCTTCTGAAGCCCCCATGTTTCAAGGGGAGGAGAGCAGCCCTCACTAGCCCAGGCCCCTAATTTTACTCCTTGGCTCCTGATACCTACGCGTCCAGCTCAGACAGTTCAGTGCATCTTTCCCCCCTCCCCTCTCCCCTGGACCTACATTTATGCTCATAAACACATCCATGCCTTTAATATGTGAGTCCCTCCTAAACTGGCGAACTCCTCTACATCTTTCAAAATCCAGCTCACATGGCCCTCCTGTAACCTGTTTTCTCTCCCTAATAGAGCTAATCACTCTCCACTGAGTCCCTTGTAAACCCCACACTTCCTTCCCACTTGATGGTACACATCCTGGCACGTGGTGGGAGCTCAGGGGATATTTCGTCCCTCAGTACTGGCTTTCCATGGCCTCTGTCCCCTAGGGTTGACCTATCTGCCCTCTGAGGTCACAGAGCCCTGTGTATAGTGGTCGCCATGGAGACTCCAATGAGCAGCAGGGAAGGGCCACTCCCTAGCAACTACTCATTGGTCTTCAGCAGCTGCGCAGTGCAGATCTCCACTCCTGGGCTTCAGCACGCACCAGAGCGGTTCACGTGTTTTCTGACGTTACAACCAAGTGGAGAGGTTGGACAGGCACTTGCCAGGTGGGCTGGGGGGTCTGTCACGACTCAGATTTCATCTTCCTTCTCCCATTCAGGGTTTCTTGTGAGTGAAGACTGCCCAGCCTGCAACGGGACCTTCTCTCCCTCCCTTCTTCACCAACATCTCTTGGGACCTTCTCTTCAGGTCAGAAGCTGCAGTGAGTCCACACATCTGTGGACTGGGGATGCCATTGGGGCAGGTGGGCACGTGGCTAGGTGGCTGGGGATGGGGAGTGAGGACAAGAGCAGAAAACTCATTTGAAGGACATGGAAGATGTGGGCGAGGTCCTGTTTCTTTCCTGAGTCCCCGTCTCTCCACCTGTGACAGGGGGTGAGTTAATCCTTCCTCTGAACTCCTCACTGAGTCCTTGTGAAGACAGCCCAATCTGTTAGACTGCACAACCAGTCGCCCAACACTTAGTGGCTTAAGACCAGAATATTCTCCCCGTTTCTGTGGGCCAGGAGTACAGGTGCAGCTTCAATGGGTCCTTGGCCTTAGGGTCTCTCACAGGCTGTGATTAAGCTGTTGGCTGGGGCTTCAGTCTCATCTCAAGGCTCAACGAAAGAGGGACCCCTTTTGAAGGTCCCTCACATGGTAGGAGATCAAACTGAGAGCCTCAGTTCCTCATGAGCTGCTGGCCAGAGGCCACCCTCCGTTTCCTGCCCTGTGGGCCTCTCCAGAGGCAGCTCATCACACAGAAGCTGCTTTCGTCAGAGTGACGGAGCCGAAAAGAGCCGGGGGGAGAGTGGGAACAAGACAGTCACAGTCTCTTATCATCTCTTCTTGGAACTGGCATCCCATCACTTTTGTCATATCCTATTTGGTAGAAGCAAGTCCGTAAGTCCAGCCCACAGACGGAGCAGTTAGTGGCATTAATACCAAGGAATGGGGGCCACTGGAGCCATGTCAACTGCCCCGTCTCACCCTCCGTGATATTTGTCCCTTCCACAAGGAATATACATCCATCCCCTCCCACGATCTCCAAACATCTCATCTCACTGCAGCATCTCCTTAATGTCTAGAATCTGTTTCTATAAATCAGGCCCAGGTGCGGATGAGGC
>PVJC01019174.1:0-30522 GCA_004026665.1 Murina feae
GCAGGCAGTTGCAACAGAACCCTTTGGTTTGCTCAAGTTCCGTGGCTGTTGGCCTCCATCTTGGCTGGGTTAATTTGCATACAGCCGCTCTGATTGGCTGTTGGCCTCCATCTTGGCTGGATTAATTTGCATACAGCCGCTCTGATTGGCTGGTGGTAACGGTCACATTTGCATGTTTCGCTTTTATTATAGAAGATATTTATATTACATGTAAGATTATATAGACCATATCTATACGATTTGTTTAATTTTTTTTTTTTTTTTACTTTACGATGGTGCAAAAGCAATGTGCCTTTCTACCATGCTTTGAATTGTGATGTTTTCCAGGTCTAGCAATATGCAGTAAGATGCTCTCTTCTGATGCCAGGCAGTGACAGCGAGTCTCAGCTCCCCGTCAGCCATGCAATCACAACTGTAAACAACTGATTCTCAGTGTACTGCTTTGCCAGCATGTTTTGGATATTGTGTTTTGTGTTTTCACATCCGTCATGTCTACAGAATCCCCATCTGTGTCTCCTACTTCTGGGGAGAAAAAGAGGAAAGCAATTACTTTTGAGATGAAACTCAAATGTAAGCTACTATAAGTGTTCTGAACACATTTAAGCTAGGCGAGGCTAAGCTAAGATGGTTAGGTGTATTAAATGCATTTTCAACTTATGATGGGTTTATCAGATGTAATCCCATAAGTTGAAGAGCATCTGTATATATGTATGTGTGTGTATGTGTGTAGCAGTTACATTAAAAAAATCCGCAGAGAATTTATTTGGCTTTATTTCGCATTAAAATTTTGGCAACAAAAACAAGCATTCAAAGTCCTAAATTCACTACTTTCTACATGAACTATAGCTGTGTCATTCAGATTCAAGTTAAAATACAACTGACTGAATATAAAGGTTGAAATTGAATCACCAGGTCCTTTGACCTCAAGCAAAAAAAGAAAGAAAAAAAGAAACAAATGCAGACTGTTTAAACAAATGGTTTTCATACTTCATTTTCCAGAAATGTTACTTTTCTATTGAATGCTAAGGGGTGAGCCCTAGGAAGCTAAAAATCACAGGTTCATTTCCTAATTCAGCAATAAAAATAAATTCTGAAGTTAGAGGTCCTCCTGTGTTGCTTTGAGCCAAGACTTCATCAAAATTCAAGTATAGAATAGTCCAGTGGACTTTTAAGGATATTGTTATGAATTAAAAGATAATGCATGCTTATTTTTATTCTTTTCTTTCAAATGTTTTTATTAAATTTAGAGTGAGAGGGAGAAAGAGAGATAGAAACATCAGTGAGAGCGGAACATCGATTGGCTGCCTCCTACACACGTCCTACTGGGGATTGAGCCAAAACCTAGTCATGTGCCCTGACAGGAAATGGAACCAGACAAGGGACTTCTCGTCAACCAACTGAGCTACACTAGCCAGAGCAAAAAATAAGGTAATGTGTGTTTATTGAAAGAATTAAAATACAGAAGTACACATTGCCTGTTATTACAATATTCATAACCATCCCTAATGGGTGAATGTGTGTGAATAGCCATTCTGTATTTTAGATAGCATGATAGAAAGAACAAAATTGTCATCCTATGTAGGTAGAGCACAGGAGGTTTTGTCTCGGTGCAGAGGCTGATGCATGCTGTGAGCTTACTCCAGCATTTCAGATCTTTCTGGCACACCAGGGAGATGGCAACGCCCGCCTGAGCCCCTCCCAGAGCCACCTACACAGTACCCTGACCTTTCATTGGCTCCCCTGAGATGGTGTTCCATGATTGGCCACCTCCACCTATAAATACCTGTACTTCCTCAATAAAATTAGACCTGCGTCCCAGAACCTGGTCTCCGGAGTAGTGCATGCAAGCATCCTACGCTAGGGGCTCCGCCATCCTCACCCCTGGGAAATCCCCTGCTTCAATCCTAGTAAAATAGTACAGTGCTTTTTAAAAATTCAATTCAATTAATTAATATATAATAATGATCTCATCATAGACAACTTGGTGAATATAGGAAAAAGTCACCCATACCCAACACCCTTATAAAGCCATTACTTTATATTACTGTATTTTCATGTCATTTTGCTCTGAATGCTGCTGATGATACTACGGGCACTGATTTTTAGGCAAATATTCAGATACAAGAGGGAAGATAATATAAAGAGAGGCTTGATGACAGATAATATCTACCATGGCTGGTTTATTAATCTTTTCCAATTTAAAATACAACCCACAAAAACTCAGGCCTTTCAATAAGAGCTTCAAAGATCCAGGAAAGCATGACTGAAATTCTTTGGCATTAAAAATGATGTTTCTTTTCTACTCTTGTGGATAGAAGCAAAAGTACTGTATCCAACTGCCCAATTTTTTAAATAGTTTAGACATCATTAACAAGGGGCAAGCAGAGAATGACAGCCAGTAGTTTTAAGTGTCCCCAGTCTATGCTATGGGAATAACAGAGATGAAAGACTTTTCCTACTTTTATCAAGTAAGTGGAAGCAGAAACAAAATAGTTGAAGGATACATGCCAGGTAAAGGTCCAAATTCCACTCTGGGCTACAGAATTCACCTAAGAACATACGATCTGACTGGATCCCTGAGTTGGATTTTAGTTAACAGATAATCCATAAGTAATCCATAAATCCTTTTATACCAAAATTCTTCCTTTCAATTTAACTTTTGTTCGACCAAAATTAGTCTTTAAGTAATTTATTTTTAAAACAGTGTGATCTTTTCTAAATCCTTGAATCTCTTGCGTATAAAGAAAATGAGCTAAGTATAATTTTGAGGTCACTACCTTCTTCTTTTGAAATTCTATTAGGGAATCTCCCTTGTTTACTATGATTTTGTTTTGCAAAAGCTAACCTGATTTTTATTGCCTTACTAATACACAGTTTAGCCTGATGTAGTGGCTATGGTAAGTCAATACCAAAACCTACTGCAGACTTCTTATAATGTACCTTCCTCTGCTGCAAAGGCTAGAAATCTACAAATGATACCCTCCACCCCCGTCCTCCAACCCCTTTGTAGTTGATCTTGATTTGAGTTACATTTCGCCAATTAGATGCAATCACATGATGTTTAGATGATGGAAAGTAAGGAAGGCCATCTTCCTACTGTTTTGGTTATTGCTGCGGTCAAGTGTATTTACAGATAGACTGAGTTTCCTTGTAGCAAGATTCCCAGATCCAGTCGCCAGCTGTCCAAGTATTTAGCAGTAGAGAACTTCAAATATTGACCAACTGATTCTTCTTCCCCTTCCTAATTGTGATACCAGTACCGGATCCCTTTATAGGCAATTTAGCGGTGTTGTTCAGAGAGTTTTTACCTAAAAGGCTAGCTTTTAAGAATTTCTAATAGTAATTCACTTAGCTTCAATATTTTGTTTCTGGCAACTGGATCCTGAATTGATATACCTTTTAGATATTTCTAGAAGTTTGTTTTGTTGGTGGTAGTGTTATTCTTTTAATTTTATGTAATGTTATGGTTATAGGTATGGTCCCATTAACATTGACACTAATACCTCAACTGTGACAAGCTCAAACTGTTTGATCACAGTTGTTACAGTCTTTCATAGGATTCCTGTCTCTTAAGTATTTCCAGAAACTTTCAGTGTACTTATGTGTATCCATGAATCATCCCTTGTGTTTACCACTGGATTAGCTGAGCCCCAAATCTTCAACTCTGGGACTCATTCATACAACAGAGATATTGCTCTGAACTGAAATTCTGTTTGTAGTGTTCCAGCCATATTGCATTGCCTAAATGCTGGAAAATTTTTAAAAAATAATAAAAAAATTTTTGCCTTGGTGTCTTTTAAGCTAAAACTTTGTCACTTTAAAATGAAAAGAATACTGCAATTTGATACCATGAATTTGGAATCCCACTATGCCATAACGGTAGAGCTGGAACTCAGCTCGTCTTGATAAAAAAAAATAAAAAATAATAAATAAATAAATAAATAAATAAATAAATAAATAAAAAGATTCCTGATTCTTGCAAAGTAGATTATGCTCAAATGGAGAGGGGCTTGAGTGAGCTGAAATGTTAGAAAATTCTATGACATGGCTCTAACAACTCTTTGCTGGACACACAACTCCTGGTTGATTAAGCTGAGATGATTTCCAATAGGGCTTCCCCCCAAGGTTGTAAAGAGTGTGGTCAGTCATGGGAGCCATCCATTGGCCTCTGTTACACCTGCTTTGTCTAACAGAAAGGATTACTGTATCTCTTTGTCTTCACAACCCCCTGGAGGTGCCTTACACATACAAATACTTTTAACAGGCACTTTTACAGAAGTATGCTGACTATCTGAGCTCACTGAGAAGTTTTAAGATGCACCTTCAGTCTAGTGAGGACACCGTGTTCCAGTTTTAGTTTTAAAAGATGTTGCCTGTTTCTTCCAGGACTGGTTTCTTTACAATGACTTTACTTGGAACACAGATCAAAAGTTTTTTATATCTGATATTGCTTCTGTTCTATTTTTGTTTCTACTTCAGAAATAAAAGTTATTGAAAAGTTATATAATTATTGTGTTTTCATATTCATTGCTCTACCCATTACTTTATCTCATTTCTCTTTTCTTTCACTTGTGAGAAAGCTTTTAAAATGTCCTCCATCTCACTCATTTCTTTTCCCACACAGTTTTATTCTTCTAAGGAGGTAAAGAATAAAACTTTTGTTGGCTATACTAAAGATATGGCTTGCTAGTGTGAACTTTAATTCTACCATTACAGTTTTAGTTTCCTGGCACCAATTATCTCCTTTTCATTTCATCCAGGTATCTCTACAGCTCAGTTTTTCTACATCCCTTTAAAACATTGTTTCTTTTTGATAGAAACTAAGTCTTTTGAAAATATTTTTTCATGCCTTAAATATGACGTTTGCATTAGTACACCTACACCAGCTTTCTTTTGCTTAGGTTTGCATACTCTTCTTTTATTCTCACTCTGTGTTCTCATATTTGAGTTATCTTGTAAATGCCATATAATTATTATTTATGTCTTTTACTTAAAGTACTCAGTTCACTTTAATACAATGTTATTGATGAATTCTTTATTATTTATGTTTCTACTATTTGTTTTTATAATTTCCAACCTAATCCATGTTACCTTTTCTCTCCTTTTTTGTCTTCTTTTGTATTAATCAATTTTTTTAAATTCTATATTAATTTTTTAGAGATAGGAAGGGGGAGACAGAGAGAAACATGAATGTGAAAGAGAACCATCAGTGGGTTGCCTTCCCTAGAAACTTTGACCAGGGATCGAACCTGCCACCTTTGGGGAAAAGTGCCAACTCTCTAACCACCTGAGCCACACCGGCCAGGGCTCATTTATGTTTTATTACGGCATGTTTGTTCCCTATTATCTTGTTATTTATAACATTGCATATTGTATATGTATATGCATTATATACTGCATATGTATTTGCACACTTATATATGTTTATAAGTATACATTCTAATGTATATCAGTAAGATAATAGGGAACAACCATGGTTCCCCCCCTTTAAAGTATCATATTTCTCTTTGATAGGAACTACAACTTGTCTCATGCTACTGAAAATGTCCTTTTAGATCATAAAAGGGACTTGCAAAAACATCCTCGTACTTTCTTCTACCTTCAGAACAAGTGAAGTTAAATGTTCTTAGATCATTAGATTTTTCAGGAAGAGGTAAAGGTACTAATGTATATAAGACTTCTTTTGTTGGCTATACTAAAGATTATGGCATGCAACATTGAATTATTAAAGAAAGCCAGTTAAAAGCATTCATGAATCAGAACATTATATTTCTAAATATGTATAAATCTTATGACTAAAAATAACTAAAGATCACATGCTAGACTATACTAACCTTAATAACTTTAGTTCTTATTAAACTGTTCTTTCATTTCTAATAACTCTTGAAATAGTCACACAAATTTTGATAGAATTGGAATTCTTTTAAAATATAAACATAAATCTAAATGATATGTCTTCTTTAGAAATTTCTAAATCATTTTTAAAATTATTTGTATTAAAAAATAGTATAGAAAGAGAATTGTATTAACAGTGAACATTTAATTTAATACTTAATTTGAATTATATTTTTAGAGGCAACTGCCTTTATTTTTTTTATTGCTTAAAGTATTACAACAAATGATAAGTATTACAACAAATGATAGATAGATCTCCATTTTTTCCCCTTGCCCTTCCCCCCCTCCTCCCTAGCAAACATTATTTATCCCTGTTGTATCAACATAGACATGAGGCAAAGGGAAAATAAATAAATTACCTGAATTTTGTAATGATCGAGTATCTAAATCAAAATTAACTTCCTTTAATTTTGATTTCACTATCCTCATGAAGCCAACATTTGTAAATTAGGGATTAATGCAGAAAAACCAGCTTGACTTATTCCAGGTGAAATCTATTTTCCTTAGAACAGTATCTTAAGTCCGTGTGGCAATCACCCAACTCTAGAAAGTAAATGTCTTCTGGTGATTTCATTTTGTTGTTGTTGCTGTTCTTTTGTTTTGGGGAGTTTTGTTTTGTTTAGTTCTACAAATAAAGGAAAATCAACTCCTCAAACTAACGGAAGCTAAAAGAAACTTTATGTAAGGGCATCTGGGCTCTCTTATACCTCTTACCTCTACTCTCTGCTGCTTGTTGATTTCTTTCTTCAAACTGATTTCTTCCAAGAGTCTGGAAACAGGTGTCAGCTTGTCCCACATTTTATATTATTTATGTCCCACATTTTTATTATTAGGAAAAGCTGGATCTTTTTCTTAGATCCAATTTTTAAAACCCTAGAAAATTGCCCTGAAGAATCATATTTCAACCTTTGTGACAACTAGCTATAACTGAGTACGAAGTACTCAGCACCAGTACTTAGGTGGAATGCACACACTAGTAGATAATTAAAATAAAGAGCAATTTTTCATAAGGAGAAAGTTACTATTCTCAGAAAAAAGAAAAAGCTTCTGTTATGATCAAACTGTCTCCCCCTCCTCCAAAAAAAAAAAAAAAAAGATATGTTGAAGTCCTAACCCTTAGCACCTTAGAATGTGACCTTATTTGGAAATAGGGCCATTCCAGATATGATTAGTTAAGATGAGGTCATACAAAAGTAGTGTGACCCCTAACCCAGTATGATGAGTGTCCTTATAAATGAATGACCATACTGGGACAGAGAGGCACACAAGGAGAATGCCACGTGATGACAAAGGCAGAAATTAGGGTTATGCAGCTACAAGCAAAGTAACACCAAAGATAACCAGCAAACCAGAAGATAGGAAGAGGCAGGAAGGATTCTGCTCTACAGGTTTAAAAGGAGCATAGACCTACCAACACCTTGATTTCCGGCTTCTAACCTCCAGAACTTAGACAACAAATTTATGTCATTTTAAGCCACCTATTTGTGGTATTTTGTATAGCACTTTTAGGAAACTAATACACATGCTAAATAAAGAAATTTATATAGTCTCATTTCACTGTTATCTTGGAGAGGGGAGCGTGAAAAGGCAAGTGATTTCAGTTCATCATTTCCAGACAGTGCATCATTTGGGGGCAAAGTGCTGAATATGTTCAGAAGCCCACACAATAGCCAGAAACCACTAGGAGGATTTTGAGATATTCAAATAAACAAGAATAAAAATTAGGAAACATAAATAGGATATATCTAATTAAAACATAATGCCAGGGTTTTACTAGAGGGTCATAAATCTTTTTTTTATTTCAAATATTGACTTCAATTTTAGTTTTTACTTCCAGGAACTGCCTTTATTACAAATGGAATAGAAATGACTTTAAAATGTTATAACATTTTTATGTGCATGATTAACTTCTACATAAAACTGTTCCTTTTAAAGCTTACCAAAAACTCTATGTAATGTTAGAACAGCCTGTTCACCCCTTATGGACCATATCTCCGTTAACAACTTATCCTAGTTTCAGAAAGGATCATTGCACTTCTTTGCTATACTTAAAGAGCAGTAAAACCATTTTTTAAAAGGAAGATGTTGTCTGACTGATTGTATATTTGGTCAACTTGGTCATTACAGCATCCTCTAATGAGCAAAATAACCACCATTAGTTGTTCCTTTGGGTTAGAGCATTAGAAATACAACTTTTTAAATTGTCGTGTTTTCTGGAAGAGTAGCATGTCAGCCAAGCAGCCAATTACATTTCAAGTTCGAACCAGGAGAAGCAGCTGGTTTATTTGTATGTTTATTTCATTTGCATTCTTTCTAATTTCAGGAGAGATTTAAAATAGTTGAATGTCCACTACTAATCTGCTCTATGAATTTTGGCTAAATCTCAGTTTCCTCATCTTCAAATTGGGGAAAATAAGCCCTTACCGGAGATATGTTGGTTAAGATTAAAAGGAAAATTTCATGTGGAAATTAATTGTCAACAGTAAGTGCTACCCTAATGCTCATTGGTATTATCAGTTTTTCTAGCTAATATCAGAATTCTAAAGAAATGAGACCAAAAAGTGCTTTTGAAAAGGGATCTGAGGTGGGGTAGTGTTTTCTATTCAGTTTGGTGAAGGCCACTTGGGAAATATATAAAAGGGTGAGGAGAGACACAGAGACAATGAAGGAGGAGGGAATCTTTTTAAAAGTGAACTTTAAAAGGTGCAGACACTTTGCCTGGCCCATGGCTCCAGTGGCTGAGCATCAAACTATGAACAAGGAGGTCACCATTCAATTCTTGCCTGGATTGCAGGCTCCATCCTCAGTGAGGGACAGGAAGCAGAAGATGGATGATTCTTTCTCATCATTTATGTGTCTCTCTCTCCCTTTCTCTCTCTGAAATCAATAAAAATACATTTTTTCAAAAATTTTTAATGGTATAGCCAATTTGACAGTTTAGTATGTCTTACAAAGCTAACATGTAGTCTTACCATATGTTTCAGCAATCATGCTTCTAGGTAAACAAATGAATATCTATATGAGATGATGGATGTTAACTAAATTTATTTGGTAATCACTTCAGAATATATGTAAGTCAAGTCTGTGCACATTAACCTGACAGTGCTATAAGTCAATTATATCTAATTAAAACTAAAATAAAAATAAAATTTATGTTCACACAAAAACCTGAAAGTACATATTCATAGAAGCTTTATTCATACTTGCCAAAACTTGGAAGCAACCAAAATATCTATAAATAGATAAACGGATAGATAACCTGTGGAGCAATGGAATAGTATTCAAAGATGGAAATAATAAATTATCAAGCCATTAAAAGATATGAAGAAACTTAAATGCATATTGCTAAATGAAAGAAATTAATTTGAAAAGGCTATAGTATCCTATCTAATAAAAGAGTAATATGCAAATTAACCATCACTTCACAACAAAGATGGTGGCACCCATAGTGGCCAGGGCAGACACTGGTGGTGTCACTCGGCAATGCAAGCCCAGTGTCTGCTCCTCAGCCTCTGAGGGAGGGGAGAGGCCTCTGGCCAGAGGCCAGGACAAGGGATGCTGGGCTTGCGGTGATGTGAACCCAGCATCTCTGCCCTGGCCACACAGAAGAACGGGAGGGGCTCTGGCTTCACAGAGGGAGGGTAGGACCCAGAAAAATGGATCTTCCCAGTTCCTAATGCTGACAGATCCCTATGAGTGCCAGGGTCCTCCACTCGCAGCCCCCAGTCACAGCTCAGCACCCCAATTGCAGATTGGAAGCTCCCTGCCTGCAGTGCAGATGCAACCAGCATGGCACTGCAGCAGAGGTGATCCAGCGGATGTGCTACAGACATCAAAGTGCTGCCTCCATGGCTGCTCCCCGCCCCCTCGTGCATGCATGTAGTACAGTCCGAGGGGGCAGCTCCTGAGGCACGGCTCCCGAAGCAGCTGATATGCACTGAGCCAGTAGTGAAGTGGCACCTGGGAGCCCGAGCCCCCAAGTACCCAGGCTGCTGGGCATCAGGGGCCAGGCCCTGAGGAGGCCCCAGGTCAAGCATCTTCTCAGAGGCTATGTGGAGGGAGGGGAGGGGCCTCTGGCCAGAGGCCAGGGCAGGGGATGCTGGCATCATTGCAGGCCAGGCTAAGGGACCTCTCCAACCCCCTGTGCACAAATTTCATACACTGGGCCTCTAGTACTATAAAATCTCAACTATATGACATTATAAAAAACAAAGCAAAATTATGGAGATAGTAAAAAGATCAGCAGTTACGAGGGGACCAAGAAAAGGGGGAAAGTGACATAGGCAGAGTACAGGGAATTTTTATAGTTGTAAAACTATTCTGTATGATACAGGAATGATGGACACATGAGATTATCAAAACCCATAAAACCATAAAGCACAAAGAATAAACCCTAATGTAAACTATTCATTAATGTTAATGCATTAACATTGGTTTATCAATTATCTAATCTAATAAAAGAGGAACATGTAAATTGACCACACGTCCACTATGCCCAAGCCACGCCCACCAGCCAATCAGAGAGACTATATGCAAATTAACCCAACCAAGATGGCAGCCGGCAGCTGGCAGCCACAGAGCTGGAGCAAGCAAGAGGTTTTGTCACCCTAGCAATGGAGGAAGCCAAGTTTCCTGCCTGCCCTGGCCTGCTGTGGCCTCTGCTCAAGGCAACAAAGTTCCAATTATAGAAGCTAAATAACCTGCTTCTAGCCAGCCTCACTGGGAGCTTGGGTCACTGGGGGCTGTGGCCAGCCTGCAAACAGTCATCAGCCCCTCACCCAGGATGGCCAGGCACCCCAGCAGGACCACCTACCCTGAAGGGGTTGTGGCCAGCCAGAGAACAGCCATCAGCCCATCACCCAGGCTGGCCAGGCACCCCAGTGGGGACCCCCCTCCTTGAAAGGAATGTGGCCAGCCTGAAAACGGTCCTCAAACCCTCACCCAGGCTGGCCAGGCACCCCAGCAGGACCCCCAGCCTGATCCAGGACACCCTTCAAGGGCAAACCAGCTGGCCCCTACCCATGCACCAGGTGTCTATCCTATATATTAAAAGGGTAATATGCAAATTGACTCTAACAGTAGAACAACTAGAAAAGACTGGTCACTATGACACACACTGACCACCAGGGGCAGACACTCAATGCAGTAGCTGCTCTTGGTGGTCAGTGCACTTAACCACAAGCTAGGTTGACGGCTTCCAGTACAGCGGTGGTGGTAGGAGCCTTTCCCGCATCCTCAGCAGCACTAAGGATGTCCGACTGCAGCTTAGGCCTGCTCCCCATTGCAAGTGGACATCCCCCGAGGGCTTCTGAGCTGTCAGAGGGGTATCTGACTGCCAGCTTAGGCCCAATCCCATGAGGAGCAGGTCTCAGCCAGCAGGTGGACATCCCCTGAGGGGTCCCAGACTGCGAGAGGGCACAGGCTGGGCTGAGGAATCTGAATGCACAAATTTTTGTGCACTGGGCCTCTAATATTACATATTAATGCAAGATGTTAATAGTAGGGGAAACTGTGGGTAGGGTTGAGGAATTCTCTGTACTTTCTATTCAATTTTTTGTAAACCTAAAACTTCTAAAATAATGTCTACTAATTTAAAGCAAAACAAAAAAACTGGATGTTTCACAACTAGATTCATATTATAGACTAGATGCTGTTTGATGACACTATTGAGATTTGTCATAGAATCATAGGATAATATGTACAGATGCACATTAGTTTATTGAATTTATTTTCTAATCAAGTCCCAAACCCAAACAGGACATAGCTGGCTGTGTGATAAGGCCTGGGTACCAGTACAGAGTAATTAAGTAACTGTGGGCTCTCAAAGCCAGGGCTGGCCCAGCTATGCTGCTCGTCTACTCCTCCCTACAGTTTCCAGGGCAATGACACTGGGGAAACCACAAAGCGTACCTTTGTCTGCTCCCTTTTTTGCAGTCTGGCTGCCCGAAGGTCTGCATGTATTTAACACACAAATTCTCTCACCTCAGAAATGTGTTAAGAATTTCACTCCCTTAATTCAAGCCTAAAAAATGTCTTCCCAAGAAGAAATCACTTTCCTTACTTCAGTCACAGTGGGCATTTGTGAATGGCTTCAGATACTTCCATTCAGACAATAGGCCTTGTTCTTTGTTACTTCAGAATGTTTACTCTTTTGTATGTTTCACTTCCAACTCTATTTACTTTAGCTCATTTTATTTCTCTTTATTAATAAATTATTTAATCATTTATTCTTTATAAAATTGCCAATGTAAAAAATATGGTCTAATTAATGCAATGCATTAAATGGAACTGCCATTCCCTGTGGACTCAAAGACTGTGTTCTGGGGAAAGCTGAAAGCCCTGGTCACAGCCTCCACCCTCATCCTTTCCTTAAGAAAGCAGGCAGTCACTCTCCAAAGAAACTGCAAAGCCTTGAACACCAAAAATTGTCAGTAAATCAGCAGAACTAGAAAGAGGCAAGGAAGTATTCACCCTTACAGGTTAAAGGGAACAAGACCTGCCAACAGAGTTGCAATCGTTGGGTCTCCTGAGAGAGAGAGAAAAAAAAAAAAAAGGTGTGATCTTTAAACTGCATGTATTTCTGGCAAAATCTACCTATTCTTTTAGAAAAGTGCCTACATGATAAGCCATACTAAGGGTATGATTAGACCCAGAGTCTAATCATCTCGCAAGTTTAATTATCTAAACCAGAACTTCCCCAAATAGATTATATACTAGAGGCCCAATACATGAAATTCAGGCATTATCGGGGGTGGGGGGGTCCCTTAGCCCAGCCTGCACCCTATCCAATCTGGGACCCCTTGGGGGATGTCCCACTGCCCATTTAGGCCCGATCCCAAGGATCAGGCCTAAATGGGCAGTTGGACAACCCTCTCACAATCCAGAACTGCTGGATCCCAACGGCTTGCCTGCCTGCCTGCCTGCCTGATTACCCCTAACTGCTTCTGCCTGCCAACCTGATTACCCCCTAACCACTCCCCTGCCAGCCCGATCCACTGGCCCGATTGCTCCCAATTGCCTTCCCCTGCCAGCCCAGTTATCCCCAACTGCCCTTCCCTGACAACCTGGTCACCCCTAATGGCCCTCTCCTGCTGGCCCAGTCACCCTTAACTGCCCTCCCCTACTGGCCCAGGCCCCCCATTTGCCCTCCCTTGCCAATATGGTTTCCCCTAACTGCCCTCCCCTGCCGGCCATCTTGTGGTGGCCATTTTGTGACCACATTGAGGTAGCCATCTTTGACCACATAGGGGTGCCATCTGTGTGAGGGTGTCATAGTTAATTTGCATATTACCTCTTTATTATATAGGATACCACTATTGGTATGAGAACATTTGATGTGATGCATGAATAACAGTAGTACATGACAGTAATCCCAAAAAATAAAAAGGTAATATGCAAATTGACCCTAATAGCAGACCCACTGAGAATGTCTGGTCACTATGACACACAATGACCACCAGGGGGCAGATGGTCAATGCAGGAGCTGCCCCTGGTGGTCAGTGCACTCTCATAGGGGAGCTGTGCTTAGCCACAAGCCAGGCTGCTGGCTGCCAGTACAGCGGTGGTGGTGGGAGCCTCTCCTGCCTCCTCAGCAGCGCTAAGGATGTCCGACTGCAGCTTAGGCTTGCTCCCCACTGGCAAGTGGACATCCCCCAAGGGCTCCCGGGCTGCCAGGGGGATGTCTTACTGCCAGCTTAGGCCCAATCCCCCGGGGAGTGAACCTAAGCCAGCAGGTGGACATCTCCCAAGGAGTCCTAGATTGTGAGAGGGCACAGGCCGGGCTGAGGGACCCTCTGAGTGCACAAATTTTTGTGCACTGGGCCTCTAGTATATGAATAACAGTAATACATGATAGTAACACATGAGTAAAATAAATGAATAAATCATTTACATGAATAAAATAAAACATTTATTTTATTAAGCAGTTTAAAAATATAACTAGCACACAAAAACTATAGTTTTATTAGTATTATTCCTTGGGGACAATAAAAAAGAGTATTTTTAAAGAGAAATAGTGTAGGTGGTACATGGCTAAGACAAAATCATAAAGAAGCAAAACTACTGTAATTTTTATTATGTAAAAATTACTATAATAACTGACTCTTTGGCTTCCTTAAAAAATAAATCTAACTTAAAATAACAAATCCAACCAAGGGAAATGAAAGCCTGGAGAGTATTACGCTAAGTGAATAAGACAGACAGAGAAAGACAAATGTCACATGATCTCACTTATGTGTGGAATCTAATGAACAATATAAACTAATGATTGAAATAAAACCATAGGCATGGAAACATGGAATAGACTGATGAATCTCAGAGAGAAGGGGTGGGGGGAAGAGATTAAGCAAAAAATTTATATGCATATGTGCATTGCTTAGAAACATAAATAATAGGGTGGTGAAGGCCTGGGACAGGGCAGGAACCAGGTAGAGGGGGGCAATGGAGAAAAGGGGGAAGACATCTTTAATACTCTCAACAATAAAGATTTTTTAAAAAGAAGAGAACTAAATAGCAATGGGATCATATCTAGTAAATTCTTTAATTGATTGTCAGTTTCTTTAACCAAATTTTTTTCAAAGGTAATGGCTATAAGTTGAGTTATCTTTAAGATATCTATTTTTTATACCTCAGTCTTCCAAAAGAGAATACAAATCAATGTGTATTTCTCAACATTTCCATTGCAAAGACAAACTAGTGTTGACTCCCAAATCTATTTTTTGTATTTTTTACCCCAGTTAATGGTAACTCTAGTTACCAAAATTGTGGTCTCTAAACTATACCTATATTCAGTCATTATGGCTTATCACTTCTACTTCTTTAATACCTTCCAAGTAAATTCATTTCTACTCATTGGTGTTACAGTTTTCTGGGTCATATTGCCTTTCCCCTCTTTCAAGATTTAATTTTCACATCACTTTCTCTGGAGAATCTGCTCTTACACTCAGGTGCAGATTGAGTGCCTTCAAATGTTTCCCTAAAGCACACATTTCTCATCACCCCCAATTACCATTTTTTGTCAATTTGTACCATTGCCTCTATTAGACAAAATATCTGCTAAGGCTATAATGCCTTCTTAGCATTAACATTACTTTACCCCCATCAATTGGTACACATAGATGCCTAATAAATATTTCTGAATAAATAAAAATAATTAGTTAATGAATTATTTCAACCATCTCCTAACCAGTTTTACCTCAAACTTAATACCCCCTCTGAAGCAGGGGATTTCCTAGGGGTGAGGATGGCGGAGCCCCTAGTACTAGGATGCTTGCATGCACGACTCCGGAGACCAGGTTCTGGGATGCTGGTCTAACTTTATTGAGGAAAGACAGCCCTATTGATAGCGGAGGTGGCCAATCATGGAATACCATCTTAGGGGAGCCAATGAAAGGTCAGGGTACTGTGTAGGTGGCTCTGGGAGGGGCTCAGGCGGGTGTTGCCATCTCCCTGGTGTGCCAGAAAGATCTGAAATGCTGGAGTAAGCTCACAGCATGCATCAGCCTCTGCACTGAGACAAAACCTCCTGTGCTCTACCTACATTCCTCCATCTATTCTCTCCATTATAGGCAAAGTGCTTGTTGTAAAGCCCAACCTAATAAAATTATGGTTCTATTTCAGACTTTTTGGTTGAAGGTTACAAAAACTGAACTTCAGCTAGCTGAGAAAAAACCTAAAGGGGTATTTTATTTTAATTTTTAATTTTTTGAATTGACTCCAGGGAGGAAGGGAGAGGGAGAAAGAGATAGAAACATCAATGACCAGAGAGAATTATTGATCAGCTGCCCCCTGCACACCTCACACTGGCATGTGTCCTGACCGGGAATTGAACCATGACCTCCTGTTTCACAGGTCAATGCTCAACCACTGAGCCACACCAGCTGGGCTTAAAGGGGTCTTTAAGAATTAACTTTAAGAATTGCCCAGATCTCTTTGGAATAGTATCCATTGTTCAGCACACGGCTCCTAGTGTGCCTCACACTCAACTGCAGGTACTTTAATGTATGCTCAAGAGCTTCTCTCAGCTATAGGAGGAGAAAACTGAAATTCAGAACTTGAGTTTTCTCAGGGCCAGTTCCATATCCTGGATCCCTTCACCCCTGATTGTAAAAAACCTCAAAGATATGTCCAACACTACTTCTAGAATTCCCCTGTGGTGCTGAGCCAGAGCTATCCTCCATTGGGTTTGGCTTCGAATTGCACCCTCCATCCTTTCCTGATCCCATTTATCCCACTTCCTCATTTGCCTAGACACATTTCCTAAATAAATACTTTTCTTGTGAATCTACGTCTTAAGGTCTTCACCTGGGAAACACAAACTAAGACAAGAATGAATAGTGTCCACAGGACCCAAGGCTAGTAAAGCATTCAGGTCTTGATAGAAGCTACGATTAGAAAAATAAAAGGAGATACAATAAATTCAGGCAAGTGGTTTGTCTCTGTCTTAGAGCTCTGCCTCTCTCCCTCTCTCTCTCTCTCTCTCTCTCTCTCTCTCTCTCTCTCTCTCTCTCTCTCTCTCTCTGTTAATCCTCACCCAAGGATATTTTTCCATTGATTTTTAGAGAGAGAGGAAGGGACAGGGAGAGACTGAGAGAAACATTGATGTGAGAGGGACACATTGATTGATTGCCTCCTGCACCCAAGGTACATGCCCTTGACTGGAATTGAACCTGGAACCCTTCAGTCCGAGGGCTGATGCTCTATCCACTGAGCCAAACTGGTTAGGGCAGGCCTCTGCTTTTCTCTTGATAATTGCTCTATATTAACTTATCTACTTCCAAAACTGCTGGGCAGAATATGGAATTCCAGAGCTCCAAAATTAACATTTCCATCTCTATATTTTGGTGGTCCTTAAATCAAATTAAAAGGAAACAGCATCTGTTTGAGCTAATCTGATTAGGACATCTATCTACAATTTAGCCAATCATCCATAGCCAGAGAGACAGGGTCCTAAAGTACAATCACACCAGATGGATTAGGCAGAAACTCACCAGAGCAAGAGAGAATGATTTGTCAACTAACACAATGATTCCCCATTTAAAATCTTTAAATCATGCCTAATAATTTTTAGAATAAAAGTCCAAAAAACTTACCAAGGCATAAAGGGCCTTTTTTTATGTAGCCTCAGCTCTTGCCTCTACTAATTCAAAACCCATCTGAAATGTTTACCACACCGTACCCCTTATTCTCTCTGACACTTAGAATTTGTTGCTCCCTCTTAATGAATTTTCTTTCATCTTCCCTGCATACATCCTTCACCTCACCAACTCCCATTAGTACTTCTGAATATATTCAAGCATCACGCTCTGCAAAATCTCTACTAGTTCCCTGAGCCTGTGTTAGGGACTCCTACTTTATGACTCTGTATTATACCACACTGTGAAGTATTTGCTCATCTGCCTCTTAGTAAAAATAGAAATCCTTAAAGTGCTTGATATCCTATGGATACACAGTAATTTTTTTGGTCTTGTTGTTGTTTTTGATAAAATAAGAGATGGAGGAAAGAAAGAAAAAAGCTTGAGAGAAACTCCATGTAGACCAGAAGTAGATTCTCTTGACATGTTATTTATCTCAACCTCAGGAAGAACAGTGTACAAGGAAGAAGAGTGCACAATCATTACTAGTATTGAAGTTTTTTTCAAAACAAACATACCAAGAAATAGTGCTCAGACTTCCATTTAAACTCTTCGTGGGAATGTAAACATGGAACTATATTTTAAAAGGTTTAGGTGGCACATTTACCAATTATTCTGTGGGGGCTTTTTCTCCTATTTCTTTCTCATGTGCTCATCCTGTTATGAATTTTTTTTTCTTTTCCCATAATCTACTTAAACAAGACTTTTTGACCAATAACAAGATCCAGACTGTCCCTTAGGGAATATTTTGTCTGCAAGATTGATCTACGCTGAATTACCTGTCACTACAAGTTGATCCTGATTCTCACAAAGATTAGCTTCACTCTTAGAAATTGGCTTTTGTTTAATTATCCCACCTTCTGTTTACATGGACTGAGTTGGAAAAACCATAAATACATCCCTTTACAAGGTACTTGTAGATCTGAGATAATGTAAGACACTGCTGATAGAACTATCAGCCATTGTAGAATCCAACGCCTAAAATAGGCATAGGTGCATTTTTTTTTGTCTCTGACCTTAGAAGAAGTAATTCAGGACTAAAATAATTCTATTAAAAGGTGGCAAAAAGGAAATGAAAAACAAAAATTCTGACATTCTAAGCTTCCTTTAAGGATCCTGTTCATGAAGACCTGGCTTTTAGAAAATGAGTTGTCCATATGTAGATCCCATTGACAAAGTAATCAAAGGTTAGTCACATCTCAGTCACTCACTCAACACATTTTTTTGAAGTGTAAATGTGTATAAGAAATTTGCATAGGCATAGCAATAAAGCAGTGAGCCAAATTCCTGCCTTCTTGAGTTTATAGTCTAGTGGGAGAGACTGACCATGAGGCAGACAAAACACTATATTTTAAGTCACATTACATACTTGGAAGAAAAAAATGCACTGCCATGAAAATCCATAACATGAGAGACTCACTTTATCTTGGGATAAGGAATAGTGATGATGCAGGGGATGGTAATAATACTTACTTTGTTTACTTGTAGCAATACTAAGATGAGAATCTTATCTATACTATCTTCCTTAATCCCAACAACTACTCCACAAGATAGGTGGTTTATTAACCTTACATGAGAAAACTAAACTTTAAAAAGTTTCAATGGCTTGCCCAAAACGACCAATCTAAGGAGGGAATTGTTAGCTGAGATCTGAAAATAAGAAAGGTTCTGGCCAGGAAGTGGGGAGTATAGGGAAATGCATTTCAATTCAGGGAAGTGGGCTTCAAGGCCTGGGGCTGGAGTGAACATGATGTGGAGGAACTGAGAGAGACCATGTGACTCCTCTTTAGAGCCTCATTAGCATAAGGTAAGAGAGTAGAAGTAGGGGTTAGCTAGCCCAAAGAGGGGTTAAGGATTTGCTTCTTTCTCCTAAATATAATGGAAGCCAGTGAAAGATTAAGTAGATGAATGACATGATCAGATTGGTATTTTTAAAAGATTACTCTGACACCATTGTGAAGAATTAGAGAAAGCAATGCATTTGAAAAATTTTTGTTTAACATTGGAGGGCTTAGTTGCTGGAACAGAAAATTACATACTCCTCCCTATCTTAATCCAGTTCTCTGATAAGACCCACTTGGCATGCCTCTGAGGGATGATATAACAAAAATCCATCCCATCTATTTCTTGCAAAAATATATTCAAGATCATATATCATCTACCGGATCATATAATTGGCCCTTATAGAATATCTATCTAAGAAATTTCTCCCAAAATCTAGGGATAAGGAAAGTCCCTATTGTACACTGTAGGTGTGCACTTATACCCACAATCTGATACTGTGTAATACACAGCCTGGAATTTCTCTGGAGTAGTGACTTTGTATCAATTAGCATGAGATAAACTAGTCCTAGCAGCATAGATAATGTCTTTTTCATTTTCTTGTGTCCATCATAACACCTAACAGAAGGCTAACGTACACATAATCTAATGGAAAATGGAAGACAAATAATCATCCTATATAATAAAAGGGTAATATGCAAATTGACCCTAACAGCAGAACAACTGGGAATGATTGGTCACTATGACACGTACTGACCACCAGGGGGCAGACGCTCAATGCAGGAGCTTCCCCCTGGTGGTCAGTGCACTCCCACAGAGGGAGCTCTGCTCAGCCACAAGCCAGGCTGATGGCTGCCAGTACAGCAGTGGTGGGGGGAGCCTCTCCTGCCTCTTTAGCAGTGCTAAGTATATCTGACTGCAGCTTAGGCCTGCTCCCCACTGGCAAGTGGACATCCCCCGAGGGCTCCTGGGCTGCCAGAGGGATGTCTGACTGTCAACTTAGGCCTAATCCCCCAGGGAGGGGGCCTAAGCCAGCAGGTGGACATCCTCTAAGGGTTCCCAGACTGTGAGAGGGCACAGACTGGGCTGAGGGACCCCTCGCCCCTCCCACCGAGTGCACAAATTTTTGTGCACTGGGCCTCTAGGATACTATAAAAGCAAATCTAGAACTACAAAATAAATCAACTAGCCTATTTAACAGAGATGAAAAACAAATGGTCATGCTAAAAAAAGGATTATTTCAAATTATTCATGCTACTAATCCGAGTCTCTGGAGACTGAGAACTCATCTTTTGGCAGCACAACTAAGTTGAAAAAATTGTAATGAACACATATTTCATTAATTAATTACAGTTGCATAAGTTCTTACTGGTCCAGCCATCTCCTGTTTGATTTTCAAAAAAACTCTTGCAGTACAGAAAAGTGATGCTTTACCTAAAAATGTGTTTCTTTGAGATAATTCCTATTGTTCTCACTTTACAGATAAGAATTAGGCCTAAAGCTATCATGTGTCCTCCTTAAAGTCCCACAGCTAGTTGAACCAGTGGAGCAAGGACTTGATCCCAGGTTTATCTAGCTCCAAAACCTATGTTCTTCCCATTGTACTTTTCTTTCTAACAAGATTTAAAATAAGGAGAGGGGATGCAGGGAAAACTGATCCATGCTACTGTTATAATTTATTGAGCACAAAGACTTCACCAAAGAAATAGGAGTACAAGAAGCCAAAAGGGAAGAAAACAGTGTCTTGGTTGTTACAGGTTTTTGTAGAATTTACGTGAGAGTATTTGTAATATTTTGTAGCTCTCTTACATCCTTAGAAGAATATAAGAACAGACACTTTTACCATGCTAGCCTGAACCTCATTTCTAGGAGCCAATTTAGGCAGGAAATTACCTAATATGAGCTCAGGCCTCTGGTACATGAAATTTACAAGTCAAGTCAATGGCGGGACCTTAAGCAAAGAAAGATCCAAAGGATCAAGTGCAAGGGGACAGATGGAGGACAGCTATCAAATTAAAGCCAGAGGGCCTCCGGACCCCAGTTTCCTTTTTTATAAAATGGGGTTTTAAGAGAGTTAGTGGTAAAGGAAAGGAAACATTTAAACACTTAATATTATGCCTTGATCAAGAATTCTTAACTAGTATGTTGACCATAGAACAGTCAAGATTGATGAGATGAGATCCAAAAGTTGAGGCAGGAAAAGTTCCCAGAAGTAGGATTTGTATGAAGACAAAAACTTGAAGTGACAAAAGGTAGCTCAAGAGATGTAGGAACATAAAAATAAAAAGATAGTATTGCCCTGGCTGGTTTGGCTCAGTGGATAGAGGATCAGCCTATGGACTGAATGGTCCCTGGTTTGATTCTGGCCCAGGGCACATGCCCAGGTTGCAGGCTCAATTCCCATTAGGGAGTATGCAGAAGGCAGCTGATCAATGATCCTCTCTCATATTGATGTTTCTATCCCTCTCTCCCTCTCATTTCTTCTCTGAAATCAATAAAAATATATTTTTAAAAAGAGAGAGTATTATTTCACAAAGTAAGCACCAAGATGAGAACAGTCTTTCCTTCCTGCTACTTTTATGACTCCTCACCCCATGTATATTAGAGTGTCAGAACATAGCACAATCCTCTTAAAAAGTTTCCTATCCATAGTACTGGTATTAACAGAGAGAAAAATGGTGGTAAAATTTTACTAATAATAGCTAATGTTGAGTGACCACTTCCAATTAGAAATATTAAGAACCAGTGCATGATATACTATGGTCCATTTTCCCCTGTGATAACCCAGTGGCAATGGAGCCTCCAGGAGCCTGGGCCCTTGAGTGATGATGAGCAGAGTCCCCCGAAGACAAGCAGCATACACCAGAAATAAACATGTCATTATAAGCCGCTAAGATCTGAGGTTGTTTGTTACCACAATAGAGTCTAGCCCAGTGGTTTCAAATCAGCTGCACTAACACAATTTGGATACTTGTTAGAATGCAACTTTTTGGATCTCATCCCAGACCTATGGAATCAGAAACTCTGGGGATAAACCGAGATATGTTTTAACCTCCAGATGATTCTTAGCATGTTTAAGTTTGAAAGTATTTACCTAATGTCTCCCCTGTTAAGAACTTCCTAGCAAAGAGGCCAGTATGACTAGAGAGGTGTGTGTAAGGGCAGATATATGAGATGAGGCCAGAGATGTAACAGGTGTCAGATTGTATAGGTATAGATTGTTAACAGTCTATTGTAAACTATTTAATTTTTCACTCTATTTGAGTATTAGTAGGTGCTCTATGGGGAAAAAAAAGATTCTGTGTTAGAAAACCATGGATTAAGTGAAGTTAAATAAGTGTCTATAAAACTTTTTTATAGTCTTTGCTTGAACATGTTTGCCCAAGATATTGGGGGAAAAAAGTATGTGGCTGTGCTACTGAGTGAATGGTGACACTGTTAACCAGAGATGAGAGTATAGAAGGCAGATTAGTTTTGACCAGATGGAAAATAGCAAATAGAGTTGACATGTACAATTTGAAGTGCCTATGAGGAATATCCAGGTAGAGCTACTCAAAAGAGAGTTGAGAAATAAGAGTTTAGTTCTCAGGCAAGACATCAGAGATCAATACATAAATTTGAGAATAAAATCTAAATATTTATGAAGTCTATGGTTATGCCATTTAAGCAAAGAAAGAAAAAAAGAGTCCTTCACCCTATCTACAGAAGGGGGATTAGGGTGAATTTCCTATTTGAATTATTTGCATTGCGTGTATTCCTTGGAAAATGTCTGTTCTCTATTTTTGTCCTATAGATATGCAGTTTTATTCTAATATTCACTTCTTAACCTATTTTCTTTTATATTATGAAATATCTGGGCTTACTGAAGTTCACTAACAAATGTAAGAAAGGGGGGAGGAAGGGGAATGGAGAGAGAGAAGGGAAGGGAAGGAATGGATGGAAATGAAGGAGAGGGAAGGGAAGGAGAGGAGAAAGGGAAGGAAGGAAGGAAGGAAGGAAGGAAGGAAGGAAGGAAGGAAGGAAGGAAGGAAGGAAGGAAGGAAGGAAGGAAAGAAGGAAGGAAAAAGAGGAAGGGAGGAAGGAAGGAAGGAAGGAAGGAAGGAAGGAAGGAAGGAAGGAAGGAAGGAAGGAAGGAAGGAAGGAGGGAGGGAGGCAGGGAGGGAGGGAGGGAGGGAAAATGTATCTATTCATTCATTTTTCTTCTTTGAAGATTGTTGTGCTTCTGTTTTATGTCATCATTGGTTTTTTCCAAACCAAATGATGTGACAAAAGCTGTATATCCAAGGGATGACTCACCTTTCCAAAATATTGAGAGATAATTTGACTCACATCTCAAGAATCACCTTTATTTTTCCCTTGCTTTCTTTTACTGGAAACAAAAAAGCTGGATATTTTGGTAATTGAGTAACTTGGATCTTTGTTTGGTTTAATGGTAAATTTGAGCTAATGTACCAAATTAGCAAAATGAATCATAGCCGAACATTCTCTGGCCAGGCTTATTAAATTTCTACACTCACCCAAAGTCTCTTTCATGGGAAATGTGTCCACCTTCCAAAGGCTTTATGCCATACTCTTAAAAGTACTGCAGTTCCATGAGAAATGATTTATTCATTGAACTTGATTGTCAAATTTCACCGTATCTAATTCTGGGGCATTGATTATAAATGTGAATACTTGAACTTGATTCAGAACTATCAAGCATGCTTAGAACTTCAGTCAGTTAATCCTGTTGGAATCTTAAAGACCAAAGTCACGGAAATATGTTTTGGCATTAATGTGCAGACATTTTTCCATTGGCATAGTCCTTTGTTTTAAAATCATTTCCTTGAGAACTGTTAAAAAGTCTTAGGAACTTTTTAAATTTGCATCTCTTTAACTAATGTTTCCATTCAATTACTGATAAAGCCATGAGATAGTTACTTTAGGTGAAGAAGGCAGAATACCATTTTGCATTTTGTTATTTAACACAGAATCATATTTTCATATTTAAATATTTCATAAAATCTATTCTGAATGATGACCAAAGTTTAGTTAATGATATCACCATTAATAACATATTACCCCATTCCTCTTTGAGCCTAACAAAGCCTAAGAAAGGAATATTTGTCAGCAGATAGCAAGCAGGTTTCCTTTAAAGCTATAAAGCTCATTTTTAGGAAGCATTACTTTTATTTTCCTAATTATAGAAAAGTTTGTGTTAGACTACTAAACATTAGTAAATCTGTCTGATTGGGAGCTTTATTAAGAGGGGAAATAATGACAACTGTTAATAGTCTTTGAGTGCTTACCTATGTGCCTCACACTCTATCACAATTCATGAGGTAAGTATGTCCTAAATCTCCATTGTTATTCCTAACCACAAGTGAGGGAGTAAAAATATATGAAGATGAATTACTGTTGATGGTCACAAATGATAGAACCAAGATTTGAACCAAGGCTGTCAGAATCCAGCATGTGTAATCCTTACACTACACTGCCTCTCAAATAGAAGAAAATGAAAAACAAAAAGAAGTTGTTCCACATGAAATGAGCTAAGCAGAATGGGTTTATAGTAGTAGGCAAGAGAACAAGGGAAATAAAGTCAGAATATGTAACAGATGCTACGATTTAAAAAAATTGAAGTATAATTGACAAATAAAATTTTAAGTTATTGATAACATACAGTGTGATAATTCAATAAATTTGTATATTATAAAAGGATTCCCCTCATTGAGTTAACCCATCCATCCCTTCACATAGCTACCTTGTGTGTGTGAGAGAGAAAGAATATTTAATTCTATTCTCTTAGCAAATTTCAATTATATGATACATACAGTGTTAGAGTCTAACAAAGCACCTAAAATTAGAGCACAGAACACTGGTTTACTGAGTTGAAATTTAAATTGATTTAGAATAATCTATGACATTCTTTTAGGTTAAAGTGTTTTTATTTTGTTGTTGTTGGTGGTGGTGGTGGTGGTTTTGTGGGTATCAGCCATAATTGTAAATAACAAAAGTTCAAAAAAGTAAATTAACATAAGGAGAGCACTGTATCTGTTATCTAGGAGGTGCTTTATTACAGAAGTGAGGAAAAAGCCTGTTTTGCCAAGAGTCCTGACACCATCCTATTGTCCCAGCTTCATCTTAAATTATTCCTCCTTTTATTTTCATTGTGTCCCTACTGGATGATTAATTTTATGGTCTCTAGATACAACTACACTCTTAATTCTTCCCAAAAGTATAAAATCAATGCTACCAAAAGCTATTTTCATTTTTTTAAAGATTCTTTTCATGAAGAGTAATAGTCCCCATGAAATTGTCTAATATTCAGTGTGGTCATAAAACATCTGATCTCTAAAGCACTATTGCTCAATAAGTAAGTATAACTACAAGAAGAATTATATTTTAGAGTTTTAAAAGGCCTATACCATAAGCACTGAGGAATTAAACTAAAATCTTCAATATCCTCTGGCTCAAGTTGAAAATACTTCAGGTTTTCAAGGATAATTGCAGTAAAAGCAAGAACACAGCTTTACATATAGAAACTCTTGATGTTTATGAAATGAGGTTGAATCAATAGTTATTTTAGTTTTCTTATAAAACAAAATTACATGAAATAATCAACTTTCAACATGCATTCCTATAATGATGTTTTTATCCACATCTTTTTTCTTTGCAGAGCTTGATAAACACAACAGATTATTTAACATATTTTTCTTGTGACCTATATTCTAATTTATTAAATGGCCTGTGTTACTTTCTAATTTGTTCTCTTCCTATTTATATTATTTTAAATTAAAGTTGGCACGCAGGAATAGCTTAGAGAATGGTCTAAAGGCAGTGCATTAGATTTTTATTGTTGTGTAACAATTTGCCACAAATTTAAAACATCAGCTCACAAGTTCCATGGATCTGGAATCCAAGTAGAGCTTAATTGTGGTTTGTGCTCAGAGTCTCACAAAACTATAATCAGGGTGTGGGCCAGGCTGTGTTCCTTTATGGATCATGAGGGTCCTCTTCTCGCTCATGTAGTTGTTAGCAGAATTCAGTTCCTAATACTTACAGAACTGAGGTTTCTGTTTTCTTGCAGTCAATCATAACCCACTATTGGCACCCTGGGACAGTTCATGTTTCCTTGACACATGATCTTCTCACAGATCCTCTCACAACATGGTAACTTAACTTCTTCAAAGCCATTGAAGAAAAGTCTCACAAAAGAGCAGAGTCCATCCTTTAGGGGCTTTCATTTGAATATAGCAGGCCCTTCCAAGATAATATCCTTTGTGATTAAGACATAATAAACTGTACCCATACCTGCAAAATCCCTTCATATGCCACACAAGTAATCTAGTCAAGGGAATTACATCCCATCACCTTTGCCATATTCTGTTGATTAAAAGTCACCAGTTCTGCTAGCAATCAAGTGGAGAAGTTTACACAAGGATGTGATTCATTAGAGTTGTGTCCACCTCAGGATATATCAACCAGTATCAGTAACAGTATCTTCCATTTTCTTTGAAACTCCTGAGAGTTCTTGGCAAACAAAAGATGGAAATATGTGTTGTCTTAAAATTTTTACAAGGAAAATAGCCATTTGGTTTGTTCCAAAAGGCATCCTCAAATAGAAGAGGGAGTGTTGTTCTTAATAAGTGGTGTGGCATCAAGGTATAGATCTGCCAAGTTCATCATATTTCAGGACTAGTTTAGAGAATCAACAAAAGTCTCAAATTTTCCATCAGAAAAAAAATCTTCCAAATAAACTACTCTGTCCACCACTTACCTGTTTTAAAGAAAAATGAATTGCATGGGTGGCATAACTTTCTTGGAAAGAAGGTAAGGAAATAGATAGTGTAGATATTCATAGTGACCAGCCAGAAAAGAATTATTTTCTAAATCTAAGTCAGTCATCAGAAGATATTAAATGTCTCACTTATTATAGATGAACATGTCAGTGAAGTACTCTTCCTAAGACACATTTTTTCTCTTACTAGCAGTTCTATTATGAAAATAAACTAATATTTTGGTTGTCTAGAGAGATACTAGAAAGATTTATTTGTGTAGTCATATCGTTTCATAATGTTTTTGTGTTTATATGATTAGTTCTACTTAGAACATGTAAAAATAATAAATGCATTTTAAAAATCTTTAAACATAAAACAGATGCTCACATCTATCAAGGAAGAATAAATTATGGGCAAGAAAAGAGGCAACCATGCAATCCACACTTTCACCTGCTCATGTGCTTCACATGTGTAGCTCACTGGCAAAGAACACACATATCAGGCATAAACTAAAACCATGTAAATCTGCTTCCCTGGTGTTACCGAAAAATCTCATGATTTGCCAACACTCTTCCAAAGTCATACACTCAACTCAGGAAAACTGTTGCTAAGCAGGAAATAGAATCATAGCTCATCTGGGCCTTTATTTGTTCCCTCTGCAATAAGAATTTTATGAAATACATACCTTCAATTGAGCATTCTGCTCCCCCAGGATCTCTTAACAATATACATATAAAGGAAATAAATCCCCTTTTAAAATATTGGATAATTTTCCTTGTGAATAGGGTAAACAATAAAATATATATAATACGTGAAAATTAGATTGCTTTGTCTTTGAAATTTTCTAAAATTTCTAAAGCATCTCAAAACATTGTCAAATTAATAGCTGCAGGACTACTTGCAAGAGATACTCTACTTAAGGTAAAAAGCTTATTATCAAATCCCTGAAAACGGGAACTCTATACAGACTATATCGAATATGAAGAAACTCTGGATCAAGACAAAAAGACCCAAATTATTGGGGAGTTATAAGAAGAAGTGAAGACATTGTCTTCACAAATCAAAAGGAGGCATTATGGTCATATTCATTATATTAAGTCCCTTTGTCACTGAATTTGATAGATATTTATCGAGCAATTTATTTCTCAGTATACTCAAGGGTTGGATGAACTTTGAAAGCAAGACTCTGTAACCTAACCTAAATTTCTCTCAATCTGAAAGCATAAGAGCATCGGCTATCACTATTATGTGCAAGCAGTTTGTTTATAATTTTAATTGTGTTAGCTACTATAATTTAGTGTGTTAGTTGAATTCATTGCTTCCCACAGTAAGAAGGAATGCTGCTTCTTCAGAATCGTCATAGTGTCTCAGCCAAGAGAGACAAAGTTGGGATATTTATGGAGATATTGAAGTCTAGTTTATGGTGCGTCTTTCAATAATGGGGCTTGTTTAGAGAACATTTGAACATCTGTTTTATGTTTAACAGTTTTTAAAAATAATGTATTGCTTTTATATATTGCTAAATAGAACAAGTCATATAAAAGTATGAATATATTATGAAACAATATGACTACACAAATCCTTCTAATATCTTTCTAGACAATCCAAAATATTAGTTTATTTTCAACATAGAACTGATGGGAAGAGAAATGGCTGAAACTTAGCAAGTAATGTTCTGCTTACTAGTCATTATGCATTTCTGTGCTACCTTTCCTTTCCCCTTCTATTCCCAGAAAGCATACACCATCTGTGAAATGCATTTTTATTTCAAGCAGATAGATTAAAAAAGGGAAAAGGGAAATTTTATGGGAAACATTTCCCGTCTGATGGATAAACTTGAGATTGAGACTCTTATTGAGTCTCCAAATTAATCCTGAAATTTGGAGAGGGTTTCAAGACCATTGATGCCACACCATTTCTCAAGATCAAATTTTTGTTTTATTTAAAAATGTCTTTTGGAACCATTCAAGTAGCCACTTTCCTTTTTAAGTTTTCAAGTCAACAAGTATTAATTAATCATCTTTAGTGCATCAAGTACTGTTAGAAGATTTGGAAGACACAAATGATATGATCACTGCCATTGGACCATTCTCTGGTTATCTTCTTGGCCTAACTTTAGTTTAAAATGGCATAAATAGAGACAGAGCAACAGGGAGTACAGGTCATCAGTAATAAATCAGAAAAGAGATCACAAGAAAATGTCAAGTTAAATCATCAGACATGTATTTATTAAACGCTGCAAAGAAAAAAATTGGGGATGAAAATTCATTATGCATGTAGAAAAATGCTTGTTTCTTGAAATAATGTTTATGAAGAACCTAAAATGATTGCTAGGCTTCAAATTCATTTTATTAACATTCTACATTTTGATTCATCAAGCTACCTTCCTGCTCCCATAGCAACTATAGGATAAAATCTTTTTTTAAATAGAAAAATTTAATGAAGAAAAAAGTATTTGGGCAGATAATCTCAGCTGCCATTTCAATACAACAGAAGTAAGTAACTCAAATACCCCCAATCACAAAGCAACCTTTGTTAAACACTTTTTGTAGACTTTTTCCAGAAAAAAACATACATGGAGTTATCCATTATTTTTAATTATAATTTTTTGAATACCTATACATGTACATGGTTCAGAATAAATGTACATGGTTCAGAATTTCAGATACCAACAAGTACAGAGTGAAGATTTCTCTCTAACAATCCAACTTCTTATCTTTGAGACAATTAGTGTAATAGTTATTGTGTATACTTTCAGAAGTATTTTATGAATGTATATATATATATATATATGCACATATATATGTACATATCTAAACTAATAAAAGCATAATATTAAAATTAACCGTTTTTTTCGGGACGGCCTAAGCCACGCCCACCAGCCAATCAGAGTGACTGTATGCAAATTAGCCCAGCCAAAATGGTGGAGGCCGCAGCCCTGGGCTCCGCCATCTTGGGAGACTGGGTCCTGGGAAGGTATCTGGGGCCCTGGGCCGCCAGATGCCTTCCCCCGTGGAGAAGCTATGGGGGAAGCGGGGACCAGCCTGGTGGGACCCGCAGGCCCCCTGCCGGGAGGTGGATCGCAGCCCGAACGGCCTCCCGGGGCAAGCGGGACCCCATAAGCCCCCTGCCAGGAGGCCGATCGCAGCCCGAACGGCCTCCCGGGGCAAGCGGGACCCCGCAAGCCCCCTGGCGGGAGGCCGATTTGGACCCAAATGGCCTGCCTGGGCAAGCGGACCCCGCAAGCCCCCTGGCGAGAGGACGATCGCAGCCCGAACGGCCTCCCGGGGCAAGTGGACCCGCAAGCCCCCTGGCGGGAGGACGATCGGGACCCGAACGGCCTCCCGGGGCAAGCGGGACCCGGCAAGCCCCCTGCCAGGAGGCCGATCGCAGCCCGAACGGCCTCCCGGGGCAAGCGGGACCCGGCAAGCCCCCTGCCAGGAGGCCGATCGCAGCCCGAACGGCCTCCCGGGGCAAGTGGGACCCGCAAGCCCCCTGCCGGGAGGTCGATTGGGACCCAACGGCCTCCCGGGGCAAGCGGGACCCCGCAAGCCCCCTGCCGGGAGGCCGATTGGGACCCGAACGGCCTGCCGGGGCAAGCGGGACCCCGCAAGCCCCCTGCCGGGAGGCCGATTGGGACCCGAACGGCCTGCCAGGGCAAGCGGGACCCCGCAAGCCCCCTGGCGGGAGGACGATCGGGACCCGAACAGCCTCCCGGGGCAAGCGGGACCCCACAAGCCCCCTGCCGGGAGGACGATCTGGTGGCCAGCAACACTGGAATGGCCTCCCAGGCGGAGAAGCCTGGGGGTGGGGGGACCCCATGCCCCCTCCTGGGAAGCCTATGGGGTGGCCAGCGCCACTCCATTGCTTCCCAGGCAATGACCCAGAGGGTCAGTGGGAGCTGTGGCCAGCCTGCAAACAGACATTGGCCCCTCACCCAGGCTGGCCAGGCA
>PVJC01019175.1:0-30507 GCA_004026665.1 Murina feae
GAAACCTGTCCTCTTCTCCGGAGAGATGCAAGTTCACTCCGGCCCCGCCCCTGGGCATTGGGCCACGCCCCCGGGCATTGGGCCACGCCCCCAGACTCAGCCCTACCGAATCATGAATATGCAAATAAGGGGGAGATATTTAAAGGCGCCGGCGCCGGGAGCTGATCCCTTCCCGTTGTTGCCCACCCCGTTCCGGTTCCTTCTACGTGGCCCGGCCCCTTTCGCCTGTGTCCGTCATTCCGTACGGAGTTGCCGTCAGCATGACGGACAAACTGCCCTACAAAGTCGGTGAGTTCTAGGACATGCAGCAGGCCGCTTCTGCCCCTTGTCCTTTGGGGGCCTGTGCCGGCGACGGCCGGGGTGCCGACGCGAGGCGCTGAGGACCCCTTGAATCGTTGGCTCGGCGCGATCCTGGCCGCGCGAGGCCTCCTGGGGGTTGGAGTTCTCGCGCAACGGCCAGCGGATTGACGGGGGTTGGCCGCGGACTACCAGTTCCGGCATCCCCCGCGGGGCCCACGACTGCAGCGTGGACTGCAGAGCCTCCAGCTGGCGGCACGTTTCGCACCAAGCCCGCTGGGGCTGGCGGGAAGTGCGCACCTGGCCGTGGCCTGGGACTGCTGGCATCTGCCGGGACCTGCACTGGGAGGTCCGGATCCTGCTTCCCGAGCCTGGGCCGGCCCTTTGGCCAGCGGGGTGGTCCCGGACAAATGCCCGTCCTTCTCTGAGCTTCCTACTAGGAAGGCGAGGGAACTGGAGCCCCATAGGCGTGTGAGGCGAGGCCTGGAGAGCGAGCGAATCCAAGGCCGGCACTGCACATTCACAGGGGACTTTGGGCGTGATACTCAACTTCTGGGGTCACCCGCCTGGCCAACAGGGACAGTCCTGCAGAGACTCTCAAGAAAATTTGGAGTGCTTAGAACAATTCTTGCTGATTGGAGATGTACTGATAGCTTACATATTTTGGACGTTTACTAGGGGATGGGCACCATCTTATATCTTTAGCCTAGATTAATTCATTTTATTCACACGGCTTTTATTTTGTCATTTTACGATGAGTGCACTAAGACACAGGAAATAAAGGTAAATCTGCCTTTTTAACAGCTGGGACCAAGTGGAGCAGGATATGAAGCCAGGCACTGTAGTCCTCTGAGCACACCTTCTCACTACTGTGTATCAGAGAACCCTTGGAACAACTGATGTTCTTGGAAAAAGCCAGTTCGTGCTGGTCAGCAGTTTTTGAAGTAAATTCAAGACACCATTAAACCTGGAGAAAGACATCAACATTTATGGAGCACTTGCTGTGTGTCTGATGATTTGCATGTGTTTACAGAATAATCGGAAGTGAGTTGGATCCCGTTATAGTTTACAGAGAAAGCAGCTGAGGCCCTAACAGGAAGTGACTTGCAGAGATTCTGTGAAATACAGTTGACCTTTGAACAACAAGGGACCATTATGTGTGGCTTTTTTTCAATAAATACACACTTTGCTCTTCAGTCTCTAGATTTGACATCTGTGGTATTTCCCATCAGTGGTTGGTTGAATCTGCTTATGTGGAGGGCCATGTGCATTGTTCTGTGCCATTTAATTATTTTTTAAAGGTTAAAAAAATTTAGTTTTTAGGGAGAGAGAGAGAAACATTGATTTGTTGTTCCACTGATTTGTGCATTCATTGGTTCTTTCTTGTACATGCCCTGACCAGAGATTGAACCCCAGACCTTGCTGTATAAAGATGACGCTCTAACCAACTGAGCTATCTGGAGAGGGCAGTTCTATGCCGTTTTACATGAGGGATTGGAGCATCCATGGATTTTGGTATCCTCATGGGTGGGTCCTGGAACCAATCCCCTATGGATACCAAGGGTGACTGGAGTTTTGGAGGCGTCAAAAGTTATAGACAGATTATTTTTATGTTATTGATTTTTTAGAGAGAGAAAGAGAGACATTGATTGCCTGCCTCCTGCATGCACACTGACCAGGGATCAAACCTGTAACTTGGACATGTGCCCTGACTGGGAATCAACCTGTAAGTTTTTGGTGCACAGGATGATGCCCAGCCAACTGAGTTACACCAGACAGAGCCAGATTTAAAAAACAAATTAATTATGGGGTGTGTTGTTTTTTTTAAATGCAAAATCTTTATTTGGAACTTGTGTGTCACTGAGCAGGTCAGTCATCCTGAAATCACAAGTCTTTACATTATGCAGAGAAACACAAGAGCTCCTTGCACATTTTTTTTTTTAGGAAGGCAAATTTTTAAAAAAATATTTTTTTTATTGATTTCAGAGAGGGAGAGAGAGAAACATCAATGATGGGAGAGAATATTGATCGGCTGCCTCCTGCCCACCCCCTACTAGGGATTGAGCCTGTAACCCAAGCATGTGCCCTTGATTGGAACTGAACCTGGAACCCTTCAGTCTGCAAGCTGACCTCTCTATCCACTGATCTAAACCGGCTAGGGCAATAAGGCAAATTTTCAAAAAACAAGTTTTCATTGATTTTTAGAGAGGGGAAGGAAGAGGGATAGAAAGATAGAAACATAAGTGATGAGAGACAAACATCCATCAGCTGCCTCCTGCACACCCCCTACTGGGGATCAAGCCCGAAACCCTGGCCTGCACCCTGCCCTGGAATTGGACTGGTGACCTCTTGGTTCATGGGTCAATGCCTCACCACTGAGCCACACGGGCTGGTCTTGCATAGATTTTTGAGTGAATGGGGTCATTGCCCCTGACCCCTGTGTTGTTCAAGGGTCAATTGTAGTAGCTTATCAGTAGTAGATTATGAAGTAATGGCCAGAGTAGATGTCCCCATATTATCAGTGATGAAACTGAAGCCCAGAAAGGTTAAGTCAAGGTAACGTTAGTGGCAGAGTTGGAATGGAGGCTTGTCATGCTGTGGAGAGATCGATGGGTCAGGGTTGAGGGCATTGGGTTTTGTGGGAGGAGATAAGGCTACATTTGGAAGTGAGGGAGCTTGGCTGCAATGGAGGGAAGAAGCCCCATTGAGGAGGGCATACTGTGCTAGCCTTAGTCCATATGACATCTTTAATCCTCAGGATTTAGCAAGGTTGGGGATGATTATTCCCACTTTACAGATGACGAAAGTGAGACTCTGAAAGGGTCTTGCCATTCCTCTTGGCTTGTCCTGGTCAAGAGGTGTCCCTGCAACTTCAAGTTTTCAGCTCCTGTAGAACCTAAAGCTCAGAACTTGGAGCACCAGACCTTCCTGTGCCTTTGGAGTTAAGGGAAAACTCTGGGGCTGGCACAGCTGCCTTGAGCAGTGGAGTTATTTTTAGCTAGAGTGACAGCGGTGATAGAGTGGGTGGAGCTTAGCAGGAAAGGACAGAACCCATTGTCCATTTCTGCTGGGCCTCAGGAGCCTTGAGAGCTAGCTCTTTCTGGCCATCAGTCGCACCTCTGCCACTGATTGACTGTGGAACCTGGGGCAAACCCCCACGCTAACCCAGCCAAGGGTGAACCTAAGGAGGGGGCGGGGAGCAGTGAAGGATTAGAAAAGACAAGAGAATAAAGTGGGGCTAGGTGGGACACTGCCCTCTAATTAGAGAGAGAGTGCCACAGCCTGCAAGCCAAGTCTTTTATAGCCAGATTCCACCAGGCAAAGTAAGGGTCAAGATGTTTGTCAAGATGTTTGTAATGTTCTTGTGGGTTTCAAATCTTACTCAGTTACGTGCACCTGAACTCTATCAAGCCCACATCACATAGCCTCCTGGGACCACAGGTTTGGACCATAAGGTCAAGCTTACAACTGTAGCCTTTGGCTATAATTGTGCTGGGACTTGCACATGGCTTTGCCAAGAGAGGATCGTGCCCTCTCATTAGTCCGAGGCTTGAACCTGTCCAAACACTGGCAGCCGCTCTCCACCTGGGCCCTTTTCTCGTTAGTAAATGCTGGGAGTTGTAGTGGGTTTAGATTTGTTTCTTTTTTGCCACCCCCGTCTTGTGCCAGCTCCTTTCACGGACCTTCTCTCATTCAGTCCTAACAACAGATATGGTTGGTAAACATTTGCTGAACCCTTCTCTGTGCCAGGCCCTGCTGGGCACTGGACATACAAAGGTGACTCAAGGATGAGGTTGGTACAGACATGCATACATTTAATCTATTGTCTCCATTTTATAAGTGAGGAGTTCCACCTACTTCTTTATCTCCACAGCCGCCACCCCAGTTCAGGTCATTCTCCTCACAGGTTTCCCTGGGTCTCTTGCTCCACATATACATGTGGCTATCTAAGGGGTCTTTTCTTTTTAAAAATATTTTTATTGATTTCAGAGAGAAAGGGGTGGGGGAGAGAGAGAAAAACATCAATGATGAGAGAGAATCATTGATTGGCTGCTGCCTCCTGCATGCTCCACAACCTGGGCATGTGCCCTGACCAGGAATTGAACTGTGACCTCCTAGTTCATAGGTTGATGCTCAACCACTGAGCCATGCTGACTGGGCCAAAGGGAGGGGTCTTTTCAAAAGACTAACTGGTCATGATACTTCCCCTTAAAAATCTGTAGGCTTGCCACCTTACTGGGAATAAAATGCTGACTTATTCCCTCTACTAGAGTCATCCTGGTGCATTCCATTCCTCCAGTAGAAATATACTAAGTTCTTTCCTGTTTCTAGGTTTTTGTTGAGCACCTACTGTTTTCTAGGTCTGTACCAGATGCTTGGGGAGGAACCATGCAGGCTAAGAGAACTCCTTGGGTTAAAGCCCTGAGGAGGGAATGAGTTTAGATTGTCTGAAGACTGAAGACCAACAGTAAACAGACCTATTTGGTTGAGAAGCTAGGGAGGGGGAGGAGAGGGAGGAGAGGTAGGAGAACAAAGGTGGGCAGTCATGTGGACCCTCAGGTCATGTGAGGAGTTAGGATTTTATTAATGGACTAGAGGCCCAGTGCACAAATTCATGCACACTGAAAGGAAATTAATTAGAAGAACTATTTTAGAGGCTGATGAGGGCTCCAGGGCATGTCCGTCCTGTCTTGCCCAGTCCCGATCGCCCAGACCTCAGCAGCAAGCTAACCTACCAGTTGGAGCGTCTGCCCCCTCATGGTCAGTATGCATCATAGTGAACGGTCAAATGGTTGGACCATTAAAAGCCTAGCATATTAGGCTTTTATATATGTAGAAGATAAGGGGAAGCCATTGGAGGTTTGTTTTTTACTTTAGCAGAAGAGTGGAGGTGATACAACTTAAATTTTATAAAGCATCTTCTGGCTTTTATGGGGAGAATAGTAGACCAGTGAAGAGGCTTCTTCAGTGATCCAAGGTGGTAAGTTATGGTTAGATTGCTTATATATTTGTGATTTTGAGCCAATAATATGCTGATGGATTGGAAGACAGTGAAAGGGGAAAAGAACCAAGAAAATTTTTATCTGGAGTGGCTGATCGAATGGTATTTCATTTCCTAAAATGGGAAAATTGGGGGAAGGTAAGAGTCATGAGGGTTCAAACTTGACACATAATAGATCCAATTGTGTATCTAAGTGGAGATATTCAGTTGGAAGTTGGATTATAAGAGTCTCCTAATCAGGGGAGAAGTTGGGCTGGAGATAAATACATGGGAGTCAGGAAAAGGGAGAAGATGGAACCCTGAGAGCTTCCAAACATTAGTCACTTATAGGAAGAGGAGCCAGAAAAGTAAGAGGAAAACACAGGACAGTTATAGAAGCCAAACAAAGAAAGGGTTTCAGAAGGAAGGAGTAATTAGTGGGATCAGTGCTGCAGGGAGAAACATGAACATAGATAATTGACTATTAGATGTGGGAATCAGACTGATCTTGAGAGACCTTGAGAAGAGCAGTATCCTTGTAATAGTTGAAGTCTCAGGATCCAGAGGACATGGGGTCAGCCCCACAGAACAGGGACAGCTCATCTATTGTAACAAAAGAATGCCCGGTCTGTAACTACAGTGAGGAGGACTAGTGGATTTTGTGGAGGAAGGTGGCCTAGTTCTGAATTCTTTTCAGTGAATCATGAAGTGAGGTGATCAGTTGATGGGAAAAGGTGTCAGAGGTTTGGAGATAGTAGAAAAGGAGATTAAATTTACTAGGAAAATGTAATAGGATTGCTGGCCTGTTTCTTTAATTTGTGTCTTAGTAAATGAGGACTTTTAGTGTGGTTGTGATTTTTTTCTCACTGTACTCAATGGTTTAGGTGGAGTGGAGGGTTGGATTTAACTATGGTGGGAGTTTTGCTATGAGTTATCAGAGGACAGAAGGGTAGAAGGGACAGCAAAATCCTAAACTGTGGGAGGAAGAAATTGAGAACATGAAGGCAAACTATGAGAGGCAGTGGGAACTGGTAGGATTAATGCATTAGAGGTTTGGACCTGATTGGCTGCGGCCTTACTAGAGTTAGGGCTGTAGAGGGAGAAGATTGGAAAGATGGGACATAGTCAGAGTCATTTGCTTGAAATCAATATTTCCAGGGAGGAGTATCATTGGTGATAGGCTGCCAAGGTGGGCAGGGTGTGTGTGTTGAGGTCCAGTAGAAGTAGTCCCTCCATTGGAGGAGGAATATTTCATCTTTGAATTGTATAGCAGGAAGCAGACTGACTTAGTCAGTTTTCTTATTTGTTATTACCCTCTTGGGTAATTGACAGGATCTAAGCTTCCCTAAAGATAATAATCACCAGCAGTCCCATGCCCCATCCTAGATCTATTGAATCTGATTTTCCAAGAGAGATTTATAAGCACGACACATAACTTTTACAAGGGAAGGGACTGACCTTCAGAATGGGCTACTGTGGTGTGGGTAGGGAGGATGAGATTATTAGAAGAATGTTGAGATAGTGAGAGAGCTCAGAATAGTATTCTTTTTTCCTGCCTGAGAATTTGGACAAATTTGAGATGTTTGGGGTGGCAAGTAGAAGCCAAAATATAACTTTCATTACTAACATTAAAGCCAGAGGATGTAAATTAGCATTGAAGAACAAGGAGGTTCATGTGTACCTGCTAACTGAACCCCAAATTTAATTAAAAAACTGTTACAGACAAGATGGGCCTGGATAGGTCTCTGTGTGGAAGATCATGCTTCTTGCAAGCAAGGGGGCTACTGCTTGCTTGCAAAAGAAGGGAGAGCTGTGCCCTGGTTAGTATGGCTTAGTTGGGCATCTTCCCGTGTACTAAAAGTTGCCAGTTTGATTCCCAGTCAGTGCACATCCCCGATCAGGGGCGTGCAGGAGGCAGCCAACCAATGTTTCTCTCACATCGGTTTCTCTCTCCCTCCCTTCCTCTCTCTGTAAATATCAATAAAAATCTCTTTTTAAAAGTATTTAAGAAAGAAGGGAGAGCTGAACTGCACATGCCCAATTTATTCCTCTCAAGTTTACTAATCAGACAAGTCACTCCACCTCCCCTGGGGCACACAGATGAACTCTCTCCATGTGGAAACACCAGGAGTTGGGGAAAAGCATTTTCATATCTTAAGGAAAATCAAAAAACTGTGCCAAATCCAAGATGTTAGATAGTATCATTTGAGTATGAAGTCAGCAAGAGTGAAGGCTTAGAAGATGGAGCTAACATCTTTAGGGGATGAGAAAGGCATCCACAGGCCGTGGTGGGAGTTAGGCTGGACCCGTGCCTGACTTCCACCCCAGGCCCCTCCTGCCCCACTGCTTGTACCCGCTCCGGGGCTGCCAGAGCTGCTGCGCCAGTTTGGGCAGGCCCCCCATGTCTGTCGGTCTCCAGGCCTCGCCTGCATGAGCAACCTCCTCCTGTCCGGTCATGACCCGTTACGGCATCCTGGCCTAATTTCATATTACCTCTTTATATATATAGATACTTGTGTGATTCTTTGATTAAATGTACTTTCCCACAAGATTATAAGTTGAGGTTAGGCAGGGACCATGCCTTTCTTTTTTGACTGCCCCAGCTCCATAAATTCTTATTGAGTGAGTGACAGGGTCAGTGACCAGATTGCTCAGCCTAATGTTTCAAGTCTACATGTGGATGAGTGCACAGCAGCGTGCTTCCTGGTTGGTGGGATGAGCCGCTCATGGAACTCCCATCCATCCTGCCTTTGCAGCTGACATCAGCCTGGCCTCCTGGGGACGCAAGGCCCTGGACATCGCGGAGAATGAGATGCCGGGCCTGATGCGCATGCGGGAGATGTACTCAGCTTCCAAGCCACTGAAGGGTGCCCGCATCGCCGGCTGCCTGCACATGACCGTCGAGACAGCCGTCCTCATTGAGACCCTTGTTGCCCTGGGTGCTGAGGTGAGTTCTGCAGCTACTCTGTGTGAAGTGGGAAGTCCAGTGTGGTGCCCCCTCAGGCCCAGCTGGGGCACCAGCCTTGTCATGGTGCCATCACTTTTGTGGTGACTAGTGTGCAAACTTTTTTTCTGACTGGGAGATAACATTAAACTGCCTTCAATTCACATCCTCCTGACTAAGGAGCTCTGGTAGAAAAATTCAACCCCAGTGTCCAACTGAGTCATGGAAGGACTGGCTCTCATTGGCCCTCCTAGGGTCATGAGCCTACCCTGGGCCAATCATGGCTGCCAGAAGGATGATGTGCTCTGATTAGTTCAGCCTAGGTCATGTGTACCTGATTGACAGTTCTTCTAACCTCTTTAGGAGTCTCGGAACAAGATAGTACTTCTCCAAAAGGGAGCAGGGCAGCAGCCAAAACCAACAGACTACATTAGACTCAGTCCTTGTACTTCTTTCTTCTTTTAAACATTCACACTCTGATTTTATAGCTTTAAATACTATCTACATGGTGATGACTCTCAGATAAATGTACCAGCCTAGATTTTCCTCCACCTTCACCCCCAAACTTAAGACTTGTATATTCAGCAGCTGATGTGCCATCTCCACTTAGAGATCTAATAGACATAACAACCTCAACATATCCAAACAAACTCATGAGTTCTCCTGCACCCCTACCTCACCCTTTCTGCAGTCTTCCTCACACAAGCAAATGGAAATTCAGCCTTCCAGGTTTTCTTAGTTCAAGAACCTGGTGTCATCCCTGACTCCACTTTTTCTCTCACGCCAGCAACTAATTCTGCAGCAAATCGGTTCAGCTCAGCCTTCAGAGAAACCCATTATCACCTCCACTGCTACTGTTCTATCTCTTGCCTGACCTCTTAACAACAGCTTCTTCACTCCTCTCCTTGCTACCTTGTGGAGCCCTTTCTCTTCCACATAGCACCAGAGTGCTGTTTAAAACATAAGTTAGATCTTGTCACTGCTCTGGCTCCTATTCACTTACCAGGTCCACCATTCTGTGGTCACAGGGCTGGCTGAGCCTACATCATACAGTAAGCTTCTCACTTTAACACCAGGGCTTTTCATTATCCCTGGTGTTTCTGTGACCACACAGCCCTGTCTTACTGGCTCTTCTAGGTGCAGTGGTCCAGCTGCAACATCTTCTCCACCCAGGACCATGCAGCAGCTGCCATTGCCAAGGCCGGCATTCCGGGTGAGTCCTGCTTGCTGGGGAATGCATGAAGGGGCTCTTGCTTCTCCATGTTTGCTTCCTGGCTCCTATAGTGACAGACTTCTCTGCAGCTGGGGAGGGGAGACATGGCCACACAATCCTAGCCTAATGACCCCTAGGAAAGAGCTATTTATTCTGTTGCTGTCTAAAATTCTGTGGGAGGTTCTTAGTATCCCAACTTGTCTCGTGATCAAGAAGGACAGGATCTTGTGCTTGGAAACCACTTGGTATAGAGGAGGGGAAGTTCCTTTAAAAAAAAAAAGATGTGGAGGAAAAGAAAAAGAAAGGATGTAGAGCCCGGCCAGTATAGCCCAGTGGTTGAGCATCAGTCCATGCATCAGGAGGTCACTGGTTTGATTCCCAATCAGGGCACACGCCTGGGTTGCAGGCTTGATCCCCAGTGGGGAGTGTGTAGGAGGCAGCTGATCCATGTTTCTATCTCTCCCTCTTCTTTCCTCTCTAAAAATCATTAAAACTTTTTTTTAAAAAAGGATGGTTGTGGGTCTGTTTCCAAAAAGAACCGGGAGGAATACTGTTCAGAAAAAGAGCTCTAGAGGTTCATTGCTTAGGGTCTGTGGAAGGACCAGAAATAAGAGGAAGAGCTCTCATGAGCTGCTGGAGAAATGGCATGTGTCAGCCTCAGCCTGTGGAGGGGAGTGGTTAGCTCTGATGGTGATTAAGTAGGACATTCAGGAGTCCTCACTCGCCTCAGGTGCAGGGGAAAGGGTCAGGAGGCTCCCTCCAGCGACTGACCGGGGCTGGATAGGCACGTCTCCCATTCCTCAGCCATTGTTGGGCTTCGTGGTTCTTTTCTGGGAAATTCTGCCTCAGATAGAGAGGCAGCCTGCCCTGCTTGGCCAGTGGTCTTTTCTCTAGGTGGTTCACGGGAGCCCCACATACATGTCCCAGTCATGTCATCTGATGGGAGGAGCCCGGACTGGCGCTAATGTCTGGCACAGGAAAAGCACTATGCATAATAAGTGCTATTAGTAATTGTTTGGCCACACTTGCCTGAGACCACCCACCACAGAGACTGCTGGGCCCTCAAGTCCTGTCAGTGCAGAACAATTCTTAGATCTTGCCTTGGGGTCCACGGGAATATGGCTCCCTGCCTCTGCAGCACCTCATCCTAGCACTTTGGGTGGGAGTCTGGTCATTATGGGTTGATGCCCCTATCGTTGGGGCCTAGACAGAAAGGAGTAGGAAAGTAAGTAATTCATTCCAGTTACCTGTATCTGGCCTCCAGCTCACTTGATCCATTTACAGATGAGGAAACTGAAGCTCAGAGAAGTGATTTGCCCAAAGTCACACAGCTGGCAAGTGCGGAGCCAGGATTTAAACTCAGATCTCTGTAGCTCCAAGTTGTGTTCTTATTACCGCTGAGTTCTCTGAGGGGCTGGGAGCGGCTGGGCATGGGAATTAGGAAGGAGATAGTTTTGGCTCTGCCCAGGTAGTTTCCTGGGGCAGGTTCCAGTGGGGAAGCAGTCACGGATGTGCTCTTCACACTCCAGTGTATGCCTGGAAGGGTGAAACAGATGAGGAGTACCTGTGGTGCATTGAGCAGACTCTGTACTTCAAGGACGGGCCTCTCAACATGATTCTGGACGACGGCGGTGATCTCACCAACCTCATCCACACCAAGTATCCACAGCTCTTGTCGGGTGAGTAGGGTGGATGGGTGGGTGGGCTTGGTGCTTGCTGGCAACCTCAATGGAGCCTGTTTGCCCATGTGAAAGCAGCAGGCTGGTAGGATTCCCAGCACCCCAAGCAGCAGATTCTGTGGAAGATGGGAGGATGCATGTTCTTGCAGGCTTGCTGGGGCCTGACTGACTTCTGCCAGGGTGGTTGTGGGGGAGGGGGCGGTCTGGCTGAGTGATCCAAGAGCAAGCATAAACCAGGTCTGCGAATGAGTCAGATTTTTAAGCAGGGTAGAGAGGAAAGTGGGGTGAGGGAGGAAAGGACTGATTCTTCAGAAAACAGAAAGAAGCCAGCCTAGTTGGTAGCTTCCTTCCCTGGGAGAGGGAGTATTATAGGAGCAGCTAGAGCTCTAGTAAAAGCCAAAAGTATGAGTATTAATAGGTTAAGATAAAAGAATTTAGCTTGATCCTGAGAGAAAATGGAAAAATTAGAGGGTTTTGAAAAGATTACATGTTCAAAATGCCTGCTGTGTGGAGATGGGTTGTAGCTGTGTGTAATGGTGGTAGGGACTAGGACAGTGGCAGTGGAATGGAGAGTAGCAGGGGAATGGAGTGGCCTGGTAATGGTGGTGACTCCTCTCTTGCTGGCCTGGATGATTGGGTGGACTGTGGTATCAGTCACAGAGATGTGAACCCAGAAAAAGGAGTGGTTGGGGGTGCGGGGCAAAGATGAGGAATTTGAGTGAGTTCATGTAATAGGCTCTTGAGGCTTCATTCCAGAGCCACTTTCACCGCCCTTAGGTAGCCCCTTCATGGCCTGAGGCTTACCCCTTCCTTTCTCGTTCAGGCATCCGAGGCATCTCCGAGGAGACCACAACAGGAGTCCACAACCTGTATAAGATGATGGCCAATGGGATCCTGAAGGTTCCCGCCATCAATGTCAATGACTCCGTCACTAAGGTGAGCCTTGGGGCAATGAGTTTCAGCTGTTGGCTCCCAGTGCAGCTTGGGAGTAGGTTCCTGAGGAAGGACCCCTGGGAAGGCTGCAGGCTAGGTACTTGAAGGCCTCATTTGAGGGAATGAAGGAGATTGCAGACTGAGGATAATGGTGTATTAAACAGGTGAAGAACTATACAGTGAGAGAAGATTCTTTGGCAATCTCTTTCAGTAACTGATCCTGGAGAAGCCTTCTGGAACAGCAGAGAAAGGCTAGCAAGGTCTTAGGGCTGTCACAGATGTTCCACAGGGCAGAAGGCAGGGTGAGAGGCATATGAGGGCATTAACTGGTGGAGAAGAGACATAGATGATCAGCCCGAGGTCCACATGGCCAAGATGCTAAGAGTGGGTCTAAGGCTGTAGGGCCTTGCTTGCTCCCATTGCCCCCATACCCTCTCTCCTTTCAGAGCAAATTTGACAACCTCTATGGCTGCCGGGAGTCCCTCATGGATGGCATCAAGCGGGCCACAGACGTGATGATTGCGGGCAAGGTGGCAGTGGTAGCGGGATATGGCGACGTGGGCAAGGGCTGTGCCCAGGCCCTAAGGGGTTTTGGGGCCCGAGTCATCATCACCGAGATTGACCCCATCAATGCACTACAGGCTGCCATGGAAGGTACGATAGGGCGAGGGTTGGCTGTCAGTCACTGGGGCCAGAGGAAAGGCAAGGCCACCCTGGATGACCCATGGCCACTGTCTGCACAGGCTATGAGGTGACTACCATGGACGAGGCTTGTCAGGAGGGCAACATATTTGTCACCACCACAGGCTGTATTGACATCATCCTTGGCAGGTAGGGATCCTGGGGAGTGAGAGAAGGGGCTGGGTTGGGGCTGCTCTTTGTTCCAGATGGTCTCCTATGGATTGGGCTTCCCATAGGCACTTTGAGCAGATGAAGGATGACGCCATTGTATGTAACATTGGACACTTTGACGTGGAGATTGATGTCAAGTGGCTGAATGATAACGCTGTGGAGAAAGTGAACATCAAGCCCCAGGTGCGGAGCCCCAGCCCTTCAGCAGGGTGGGCAGATGGCGGGCTGAGGGGGGCATGCTCATGGGCTGGCCAAGGAGGGCAGATGAGGAAGCTCTGGCAACTTGGACAGAATGGGAGGTAGGAGCTACTTAAATCAGCATCTCGGAGTTAGGCCAGGCCAAGGCATCCCATTTTTCAAAGGTCCCCAGATGATTCTGATGTGCAGCCAGGGTTTAGCACCACTACATTCAGCTTTTACTGAGAATGGTGATTAAGAACATGGGATCTGTCCTCAGACTGTTCAGGCTCAAATTGCAGCTACCTCTTAGTGTGTGGCTCTGGACAATTTAACCCTTTAAACTTCAGTTTCTTTATCTGTGAAATGGAGATAATAGTACTTAAATCATAGGGTTAAGTCGCATGTATATATACATATAGTTATATACTTACATGTATGTTCTTAGTTCAGGGCTCATGTCAATAAAAGTAATAATATCAACAATAACAACATTTCCTAATACTTACCGAGTAGTTAGTATGTGCCAAGCCATGTGTCAAGTGCTTTACATGTGTCAGTTCATTAAATTCTCATAGCAGATCTGTAAGGTCTGTAGCTCAGAGCCGCTTGATAAATATTGTCTATTACTATTAATTGTGTGTGCCACGGTTTATGCTAGAGGTGGTTCTAGGGTAGTCTAGGCCCTTCACAGGTGCTGTTGGAGGCAGGTAGGCCTGCTGGGCAAGAGGGTAGGATGAGGCAGGGGTGGACATCAGGAGCATTACCAACCCTCACTGCTACTCTGCCCATTTGCAGGTGGACCGCTACCGGCTGAAGAATGGGCGCCGGATCATCCTGCTGGCTGAGGGCCGGCTGGTCAACCTGGGCTGTGCGATGGGTCACCCCAGCTTCGTGATGAGCAACTCCTTCACCAACCAGGTGCTGGCACAGATTGAACTGTGGACCCATCCAGACAAGTACCCCGTTGGGGTTCACTTCCTGCCCAAGAAGGTGGGTACTCACCTCCAGCCCAGGCCAAGGGTCATATATCCAACCCTGGGCCCCCCACACAGGACTTGCCAGAGTTCACCTGAGAGGTCCACAGGGCAGAAAGCATTTTCTTCATTTAGCAGAGGAGGAAACTCAGGCCCAAAGTAGAGAATGACTCCCATTCTCTTCTGGGTGATGAGAAGAGCATGGGCTTTATAGTGAGACCCACCCAGGTTGGAATCTAAGCCTTAACACTTAGTAGCTGTATAACTGGGGCAAGTTACTTAACTTCTTTGTGCTTCTATTTCCTCCTCTGTGAAATGAAGGTGATACTACCTCCTTTAAGGATTGTGAGGATTTCCTTAGGTCAGGGGTCACAAACCCACATGCCCATAGGGATTGGGCAGGAAAATGAGTGAACTGGGCTGGGTGGAGACTAACAGAAGAGCACATGCCCAGTGAACGGGTCAGCTGTCATTAAGCTGCAACAAGACCCATTGGACCCAGGACTCCTGACATTTCAAGAGAAGCCAGATATTAAGATCTTCGTATGAAATATTCAATTTTTAAATATAGGCAACTTGTTAACCATTTTTAAAAAGAATCAGGTGGGTCAGCTTGGACATGTCTATAAGCCAGAAATGCAGGCTATAGGATTGTGGCCTTGGAATGAAATGATACCACTAACACACTGAGTATAGCATCTGACATGCTATGGGAGTGTGGTCAGAGTAACCATGACAAGGTCTTCTCATATCAAACCCAGTGCTTATCCTAGCTCCCTATACAATGTGCATACCCCCAAGGATCAGAATTGCTATGTTTTAGTCCCAGCCTTTTTTTTTCTAGTGTCATGGCTTTGCCACTTAGCCTCTCTGGGCCTCAGTTTCCTTAACAGCTAAATAGTAAGAGTAACTCTTGCTCGCCTAGCATTTGGTAGTGAGGAAGCTTTGATGAAGTCTCCATACCACTCCTCCATCTGTGGAAAGGCTGGTTCTGCCAAGTGAAGTAGGAAGAAGCCTGAGTGTCCTCTTGAGGCCTGCGGCATTTGCCTCCAGAGCATCTACCCTGAGCCAGCCACCTCCTTTCCACCTAGTCTTCCTTGGGTACGTCCCTTGGACCAGATGTTTTACCCATAAGGGCCTTGAGGGCTATCCTGCTCTATGCAGCCTGCCAGGTCCCCGGCTTGTTATGGGGTTTAAAAAGTCTGATTTGACCTCCTTCTGATCCCAATTGGAATAAATATGATTGATGGTGAGAAATTGGACAGGCCTTAAAATGAGCTCAGGGTTGGACGTAAAAAGTCAAAGATCTCATCTACCCCAGCACATGGCCCCTTCCTTATCTCCTTCATTATGGCAAGACATGAATGGGGGACAAGACAACCTTGGCTTCATGCCTCACATGTAATGTATGGACAATGACAGAGAGCAGCCGCCATTTATTAAGGTATTTACTTGCACCAGGAACTCCAGCATTGATCTTTGTGATAGCCATGAGAGAGCCGTCCTACAAATGAGGACACTAAGGCTCAGAGGTTGACTTGCTCCCACAGTTGTCAAGTATTGGGCCAAGAGTAGAAGCCAGCTCTACTGTCTGTCCAAGTTAAGCATTATGACACGTTGCCTTCTGGGTGTGGGTTAAGGGAGAAGGAAGAAGTGTATTCAGGGTTACGCCAGGCCAAGTGAAGGGAGTAGTCAGTGTGTACTCTGAGAGTGAGAGACCTTTCATTCTGCTTCCAGAATTAACATGGACTTGGGCTGGGCTCTGCTCATGCCTTGCCTGCCTCTCCCCAGGTTCTTCTTCTGATAAATAAAAGAGTAAATACTGCCCTCCTTAAAAGGGTATTTGTGAGGCTCTAGTGAGACAATGGATATGAAACCACTTGGACATGTAAAAGTAGGGGCTGGGCTGTAGTCCAAGGCTGTTGTGTCATCATGGGGTGGGACTTGGGGTATTAGGGTTAGAGAGAGGCCCTACCCAGAGCAGGAAGCTGAGAAAAGTGACACCGAACACTCAGTTGATCTTTCTCTAAGTGCCCTTCTTTTCACACTCCTTTATGCATTTCAGCATTGGTCAGATTTAGAAATTGGCCTTATCCAACCCCAGCTTCTGTCTTTCTTGCTTTCTGTTCCATATTTTCAAAGATGCCTTGAAGGCCATAAGTTGAGATGCTTGAGACAAGTTTTGAGGTTTTAGAACCAGATAGACTTGGGTTGAAATCCTAGCTTTATCAATAACTAGCTGTGTGACCTTGGGCAAGTCATTTCACCTTTCTGAGCCTTGATTTCTATGTTTGTAAAGGAAGATGACAATTTTTTATTAGGATCCTTTTGGTGGCAAGTGGTAGAAACCCTGTTTAAACTGGAGTGTTAGTTATCTATTGCAATATAACAACTTAATCCCAAAACTTATTGTTTAAAACAATAAACACTTATTATTTTAGTTTTTGTGGGTCGGGAATTTGAGAGCACCCTAGTGGGATGCTTCTGATTTGAGGTCCTTCATGAGGTTGCAGTCCTTTCTGAAGGCTAGACTGGGGCTGGAAGATCCACTTCACTGTTGGCAGGAGGTCTCAGTTCCTAGTCACATTGGAATCTCTATAGGGCTGCCTAAGTGTCCTCAGGAGATGGCAACTGGCCTTTCCCCAGAGTGTGGTCCAGGAGAGCAATGTGTCTTTTAGAACCTAGACTCCAGGTCATATACCATCACTTCTGCTTTTTTCTATTCATTAGAAGTGAGTCACTCAAGGGGTGAACAGTTAGGTGCCACCTCCCGAAAGGAGTATTATGAATTTCAAGACAAAGAATTTAAAGACATACTTTAAAACAACCACAACCAATTTAATCTAAAAAGAAACTCTATTGGCTGTACAGGGTAGGGCAAAAGTAGGCTCACAGTTGTCCAAATGAAAAATAATACAATAATTAATAAATGATAATATAAGAAACTCTGTTTCATGTACTCACAACTGTAAACCTACTTTTGTCCCACCCTGTGTAAAGGAGGAGTCCAAGATTCAGACAGTGGACCCAGGGATTCAGTATTATTAGAGCTCTGTGTTTCTCTGTTTTGGCTCTTTTTTTTTCCCCTTTACATTGACTTCAATTGTCAAATAGACTTACCACTAGCAAACTGCGACTGGTACCCTCCCTGTTTAGAAATCCCAGTGAAATTGGAGAGACCCTGTCTCTACCTGTTATGGAAAACGTTCTGTCCCTAGATATATTCCAGAGAAGCATTTTGGTTAGCTACTTGGGTTGGTGGAAGGTGGGAAAGGAGATGTAATTGATGGTCCCACCAGCTTACTTGGAGGGGAGGATGTATAGCATGGTTCCCTCTTGAGGAAGGGGAGTGGGCAGTCAAAAACAACACATCCACTGAGCCTGACTGAAGATAGGATAAGGTAATACATGTAACGCATGGCACAACAGTTCTTGCCTCCATTGGCAGCTGGATGCAGGTAAGAGGTTCCAGAGCATGGTACTGACTCCACGTCTTCCTGTGTTTCTCCCCAGTTGGATGAAGCAGTAGCTGAAGCCCACCTGCGAAAGCTGAATGTGAAATTGACCAAGCTGACTGAGAAGCAGGCCCAGTACCTGGGCATGCCCCGTGATGGCCCCTTCAAGGCTGATCACTACCGCTACTGAGAACCAGACCTGCCCTTTTGCCTTCTAGCTGCTGTCCTTGCCCATGTCCCACCACTTCTCGTCAAGAGCAAATGGCACCGATTTTGAGAATGATTTGTTAATGTCCCCCATCGACTTCCTGGGGTTTGGTCACTCCATCTTTGGCCTCCACTCTCTCCCTCATACTGTTCCTTGTGTGGGAGAGGGAATTGAGAAGCCCTTCCTCAAGCCCTGGCCACAGTGAAGGTAGATGGCCCACAGGGAACCATGAGTTCAGGGGTTTTAGAATTGCTCAGTCAGTCCTTCCTTAGGCTGGAAGTTGGAAGTGATGATCATAACACCTGTGCACTTTACTATCTAAGCCCTCACCTGCCCTATAGATGTTTTGATTCATAGGTTCATTGCTTCCTCAGTCCATGACAAATGAGAAGGAGCTATATCAATGGATGGAACTGTTGGTGTTCAAGTGCTCCTGAGAGCCTGGCTTAGTGCTGGGCATTCCCTTACACCTCAGAACAATGAGGTTGATACTTTCAGTCCCTATTTTACAGGGGTTATAACATACAGTTATTGGATAGCCAAGAAAGGACAAGAGAAGTGACAGCCAGAGGTTGAGAGGGGCCAGAAAATCTTAAAAGCAGGCATAGCTCTACCACCACTTTGTAATGGTTCCTTATCACAACCCTGGGTCAAAAAGATAAATTTTGTTTATGTTTATATAATGTTAGAGCAAGACGGTAAATAAAAATTTTGGTGCCTAAAATAATTTTGAGCCTTTTTTATATAGACTAGAAGCCCAATGCATAAATTTGGCCTGGCCTGCAGGATCCGGCTGAAACTGGCTCTCTGACATCCCCTGAGGAGTTCTGGATTGTGAGAAGGCACAGGCTAGGCTGAGGGACCCCATTGGTGCAAGATCAGGGCCGGGGAAGGATGCAGGAAGTTGGCCAGCCAGAGAGGGACCGCCAGAGGGCTCCAGGGCATGTCCGGCCCATCTTGCTCAGCCCTGATCCGGCTGGACTTAAGCAGCAAGCTAACCTACCCATCAGAGTGTCTGCCCCCTGGTGGTCAGTGCATGTCATAGCAAGCTGTGGAGCAGCCTTACCATATCATTAGCATATTACACTTTGGTTGAACACACAACCCGACAACCAGACTCTTAGCATATTAGGCTTTTATTATATAGAATAATCCACTGCCAACAATGTATGCCATGAGCAAGGGGTAATAGTTGTGTGCTGATGAAGACATGGGAAGGGGTGGAGGTAAAAGGGTGTAGGGAGGATAAATGGTGATGGGGGGAAAAAGACACGGGGTTGTCTACAGTGTGGAGTTACAAAGGCTGTGGGCAAACCTTTGGGATCGTTAGGATGGGTAAAGTGAGAACTATATCTCTTTAGGTGTGTCTCTTACAGCCTGGTTTTAACCCAATCTAAGATTCATTTAGTAGGTGAATTTAACCCTTTATATTTATTGTAGCACCTTATTTTTGTGTCCCAATTCATATTTTCTTTTTTGTCCCATTTCCACTTTGGGCTGATCCAGAGCTGCTTGGGGAACTATTACTTGAGCATCTACAGGCTGATAGGCAGGCTTTGTAGTTGACTTTCTTTATTCTCACAACAAGCTTAGTATATTATATATCCTAATTTTATAGATGAGAATGGAGACTCAGGTTAAATTAAGTATCTTTCCTAAAGTCACAGTTTATAAGAGGCCTCCTTATGAATGAAATCACAGAAAGGTGGGTGGAAAGTTGGGCTCCCTCCTATTTGCCTAAATGGTCATTGGCTGAACCTCTGTTCTGATCTAGAAAATTAAAGCAAAATAAGAACCTACCTGGGAATGGTAACTGGAAATTGCTCCAAGAGTCATCTACTGGTTGGAAGCCCGATGGGGATGGCTGAGACCTGACCCCAGCCTGCTCAGATCTCAAGCTGGAGGTAGGAGGCAGGCACACAAACAACTTTGCCATCTCCTGGTACATCTCTATCTGCCCAGCTTTAGAGTTTAGTGCCTGGCAGCAGCAGTAGGAAAAAGACAGCAGGAAAGACTTGAAATCAATTGTGATAGAAATGGAAGACAACAGAAGGAACTGAAAGCAAGCGTATTCCAAGCAGCAGTAGACCAACTTAAGCAAGAAAAGAGTGAGAGGCTAGGAGGAGAGAACATTTTTTGGCTGTAGTTTAGGGGGAATTATGAGATGGAGGACTAGACAGGTGGCCTGGGGGACAGAAAGGAGAGGCCTTAAACATCAAGATGAGAACCCTGGCTGCACAGATTCCTGAAATGTCCTTTCTGACTGAACATTCCATACTTGTGTCTTGTTCATTTTTGTATTCTCAGCCTCTGGCTATGAGGTGATATTACTCCTATGCTAGTAATGGGGACAAACTTTGGTACTTAAATGGTAGTTATTAGTGACAAATGACATGGGACCCACTTAGCTGATCATGACGTCAGTGGTCAAAACAGATCCAAGAGTCACTACCATGCCCACTGCTATTTCTTGTACACTTAAATGTGTGCTAGGCCTTGTGCTAAGTAAGCACTTAGCTATTCTTCATGATAACCTTGTAAGTACTTGAAATCCTGTTTTATAAATCAAGAAACTAAGGCTCTGAGAGACACCATGAGAGTTGGATTTGTACTAGGTAGGGCTCTTAGCCCAAAATTCGAGCTCTTTCCACACCCACAAGCCCTGGTTTAGGAGGAAGGGAGCCTGGTTTCAGACTGTCCAACACTTGGAGCAGTACCTCTGGAACTAACCAAGGTCCCCTAGACTGCCACCAACAAGTGCTGCCCAGAGTGCCCACCTCAGCCACTCTACCATGGTAATCTTGCAGACATTGACTTCTCAGTAGAAAAGAGAAGGCCACTGTCCATCTGAGCCAGAGAGGTTAAATGCCTTATTTGCACCACAGCCATGCTGCCTCCAGCTCATGTGTAAGCACACTCTGTTCCCTCAAGTCTGTCTCCCTGACACAGGAACTACCTTTCCAGATGTTCCCATCTGTGAGATCCCACGTAATCCCCCACCTCTGGTCCCCTAGCGATTCTGATTTATTACCCAGGCCTTCCCCCCACCCCTTTACTTTTTGGAGATGTCCTGCCAGTCTGGTCTCTGACCTGATCTCAGGTCTGCGAATCTGTCACATGGGTAACCCTGACGAGGCGCTCACAATAGAAGATGTGTCTCCTAAGCCCCTTACCCTGACTCCTGATGTCTGGGCTCTGCCATCAAAGCTTCTTGGGGAAAGAAGGAATTGGCCAAAGGTCCTGTACTATGTAGCCTGGCCATGGCTGTTTTTGTTTCTGTTTTCTCAGCAAAGGGAACCATTCCTAACAACTGTTTTAGCCTCTACCAGGGCCTTTGGTCATGGTCCACTTGATCATAAGTTCTGTAAGGAGAGGATCCATTTGGACTCATTCACAATATTCACAGCACTTGGCACATTGTAGGTGCTCAGTACCCATCTGCTGAATGAATAAATGGGTTAGTCTTCCATGCAGTTGTCGACTCAGCAGCTAAGTGGTTTTTTATCACTAACAGACTGGTTCGTTGGTTTTGCATCTCGGACCTCACCTCACCCCTGGGAGCCAAATGGTGCCTGGTTGGTGAGCAATGTCTGAAAAACACAGGAGCAGTGGCTACAATATGTTCCTAATATTCTCATTAATGATGGCATTTATCAGTAGCAGCTGTGTTACAAGGTACAAAAGGTTCTTGTCCTATAGTCTTGCAGTCTAAGTGATAGTAAACAAAACAAGCAACTGGCAGCTCCTCCTCCCCTCATATTTCTTATTAAGGCACAAGAAGCATCACTATCTCAGATTTATAACAAGAACATCAGGAATAATGGCAGGAGCTTCCCATTTTATACACAAGTAAAAGGAAGCCCAGAGAAGCACAGACTAGTCCAGTGTGCAGACTTGTGTTACTAGCTTAGCCTGGAGCACCCATCTTTTTTCTTGTGCACTATCCAGGTGGTTCCTGCTCTATCTGGAGTTTGCCTTCTATTGCATACTGGCTATGTCGCTACAAGCATAACCTGGGTCTTCAGTTGGGACAAGATCCTTGGAAAATAGAGAGTTTTAAGGAATTTGAAAGATGGAAGATTGTGAATGGACAACTGTGCCAGGGGAAGTGGCTGTAGTTGTGCTGGCCCTTGAGCCCCACTGTCCTCGCCTCCAAGGACAGATACATGGTAGCTATCAGGGCTAAGGCAACTGCTTCACATTTTTTCTGCCTCAGCTTCTAGGATCATTCTTGTACAGAGGCCTATTTAAAATCATCATATGGCCCTGGTCTGTGTGGCTCAGTTGGTTGGACATCATCCCATGCACTGAGAGACTGCTGGTTTGATTTCTGATCAGGGCACTTGCCCAGGTTGTGGGCTTAATCCCTGGTCAGAGTGTGCAGGAGGCAGCTGATCGATGTTCCACTCTGACATAAAATCATCTTATGCCAGTATGCAACTTCCTGTTGCTTGCTTGTGTAGTGATTCCTTAAGGAAGGGCTCCAGCTGCTGGGGTGCACTGACAAGTTGCGCCTCAGCTCTTGCAGCCCTTGCACCACAAGGTGCTGGGAGTTTCTTTGTGATCCCTGACTTTGGCTGGGATCAAAGACCTCCTTCCCACCTCAAACCCCTTTCTCCCCAAAGCAGTATCCCAGGTGTTCCTCTTCCCAGGTCCTTCCAAAGACATGCTGCTCTTAGCTTCTCACAGACTCAGATAATCTCTAAGAATGAAATTTCAGGCAACAGCTTGGGACATTTTAAGTGACAGGCCCGAATAATCCAGGACAAAGGTTGCTGCCTACTCACTGTTGACCTTAAAAGTTATTTTACTTGGCCGGGTGTCTCAGTTGGTTAGAGCATCTCCTGAAATGCCAAGGTTGCAGATTCAATCCCTTCTCTGGGTACATCAGATGAGTGGTATAACCAACCAATGTTTCTCTCCCTTCTATCTCCAAAGTCAATAATTTCTTTTAAAGTTATCTTGTCAGCAAAAATGAGTTTATTTGGGAACAGCAAAGAGTTGCAAATCAGGGCAAGCAAACTATAACAAAAGCCATAGAATGAAGCCATAGAATGAAAGGAACCGTATTTTATGGAGGAAAAGGAATTTGGGATAGGTTTTGACCAAAGGTCCATTGGAGAAAAGTGGTTTCAGGAAGGTGATGGTTTCTCATTGGCAGAGTTGCTAGGGTAGTTGATTTCTTGTAGGAGATGCAATGAACGTCTTTTCCTGTCAGGGCCTATAATTGACAACTCTTCCTGTAGTTGCCATGGAGTGTTAGAGCTTCCCTTTCTGGCCTCTGGACTCCCATTTTAGTGGTTTCCATTTGTCTTCAAATCACCACCCTCACTGCCTGCTTACTGCCAACACTGAGGTGTGAGTGAGGACGGAGTCCTAACCCCTGCTTTTCACTTGGAGCCCCAACTAAAGGTCGGCAGGGTTAAAAATGCCTGGGGACCGGTGGTCAGTATTTACTTAGCTTGGCAGTGGCAGTGGGAGAAACTCCTCCCAGTCCCCTGCACCTCTGGAAATCCCTGGAAAAAAGGGAGGAGTGGGCATACGTGGCACCTTTGTTTGGAAGTCTCCTAAGGCATAGCCTTCTGGCAGTCGGGACCCACGGCATCGCCAGGTCACAAGCAGCCATTCCAGGTTTATCTGCAGATCCCCCAGGACAGCCAGCCAGTGAGATTGTGTATGGAGTTTGTACCTTTCTTGTTTTTCTCGGGGGCGGGGGTAGAGGGAGCTCCTTAGAAGGGGAAAGACTGAATGGTAGTTCCTTAATATTTCCTTTCTGTGTGGTGGTCTGCATTCCCTGGATGTGGAAGCATTCCCCGGAAGACGGTGTTCTCAGGTTTAAAGGTAGGGGGCAGCATTGTTAAGAGGAGTACAGTTTTAGGGCCGGGATGATCGGGTTTCCCCCACACCACGGAAATAGTGCGTGCGCAGCCTGCTACTTTCGATGTAAAGCGGACTCCTCGAAGGGAAAAAGATCTTTCTGGTCCTTTAAAGAAACAGCCACATACTTTCAGTCATTCTGCATAAACTATTTGGATTTTAGCCCAGCCCAAGCCACGTGCCCTTCCGCCTGCTAAAAGCTACGTCCCAACCTCAGTAGCCGTGCCAGCGCCCGCGCTCAGTCCTAAGAAGCCACATCTTACCAGAGATCACCTGCCCGTCAGGGACCCCAAGGTCAAGGGAGAGTTCCTACCTGGAAGCCCCGCCCGCTGACAGTGGGAGGCGGCGCTCAGCAGTTGGGATTGAGCACGCGGCAGGAACAGGTGCTGCGGAAGAAGCGGCACATGCAGGAGGCGCACGGGTCACAGCAGGGGGGCGCCGGCTGTTTGCAGCTGTCGCGGGTGGCTACGCAGGGATGGGGCGGCGGGGGTCGGATCCGCGTCACCTTCTTCATCGAAGCCTTTCTCTGCTGGGAAATGCTGGGGCTGTCCCAATCGCCCACTCCCGCCGCACCCGACCTCACCTCTGCCTGGGAATCTTTGGGCTATGGAGGCCATGGACCCGACATCCCCACCCGCTGCCCCCCACCTGCTCGGCTCATCTCAGGGGCCCCCTAATCATCTCACGGGGCCTGCTCCCTAAATCATGTCCCTTCTCCTCCATCTGCAGCAAAACTGACATGGCCCAGCCTGGCCTTCTTCGCTCCCTAAGGGACCCCACTCAACTCCACAGTTTTTAACTACCCCTTCTCCCTTTCGTCCTCTCAGTTCTGCCTTCACAATAAATCCTGACTCTACCCACTTCTTCACCTCCGCTACCCTGGGCCAGGCCACTGTGTTCTGTGCTGCCGCGGACCCCTTACAGTCCATCCTCCAGTGCTCCAAAGAAACCTCTCCGACGACCTATGATGTCATCCCACTCTGGTTTAAAGCCCCCCAATGGTTTTTCTTTGCACTTGCAATAAAACATAAATTTTACTTTGGCCCTGAGGCCCTGTGTGCGCCCACCACTCCACTCAACGTCTTTACCACACTGCCACACTGGCCTTCCTTCTGTGCACCAAATGAAGAAAAAGTGTTTCTACCGCAGGATACGCCCGTTCCTGTGTCTAGTGCAACTGAAAAACTAAATTTTCAAATTTTATTCAATTTAGCTCTGGCTGATGTTGCTTAGTGGGTTGGGTGTTGTCCTGTGCGCCGAAAGGTTGCCCCTTCTATTTCTGGTTTGGGGCACATGCCTGGATTTTGGCTCCATCAGATAGTGAGGTAGCCAATCTCACATGAATGTTTCTCTCTTTTGCTCTCCCTCTAAAAAAAATCAATAAAGATCTTCAAAATTTTTCATTTAATTTAAAATCGAAGTAGTGTAAAAAGTTTTTGATAAACACTTTATTGTTTTTTAGGACTATGTTTGACTTGGTTAAAAATTAACATCAGAATTAAGATGTGGCCCAGTCGGTGTGGCTCAGTGGTTGAGCACTGAACTATAAACCAGGAGGTTATGGTTGGAGTCACAGTCAGGGCACATGCCCAGGTTGTGGGCTCCATCCCCCGTAGCGGTCATGTAGGAACCAGCTGATTGATGATTCCCCCTCATCATTGATGTTTCTCTCTTCCTCTCCCTTCCTTTCTGAAATCAAAAAGAAAAGAAAATCATAATATTTTGGATATATTGGGTCAAATACAATATTAAAGTTAAGTGCATGTGTTTCTTTTTACTTTAAAAAAATGTGGCTGTTAGAACATTTAAAATTATATATGTGGCTCCCATTGTATTTCTACTGGATGTTGTTGTTAGAGATGACTGAATTTTTCAGTCTGATGTGTAAGTGCTTCCTTGCAGAGGTTTCCCTTTCTATCTCAACACCATGCTTTCATTCCTTCAGTGTTTATCATATTAATAATTTATTTCACCTATTTATTGGTTTACTTTGCTGTTTGCCTGTTTTCTCCACAAGACTGTAAACTCTATGAAAGCAGGCATATATCTCCTTGTTCACTTCTATATTCCCAGTATCTAGTATATAGATATCTTTGTCAATTATATCTCTTATCTGTCAATCATCTGATTTACTTGTTCACTTTACCTAAGGCCCAGAGAGGAGCAGGAACATCCTCAAGATCAGACAGACAGTGCCAGGTCCTACCTCCTAAAGCCTAGTCCAGGTAACCTGGTCCGGTTACAGACGATCTGATAAAATGAGGCACACTAAGGAATAATGTGTGCATCTCAACAATGCCTTACTCCAGTGTTTCCCAAAGTGTGGGAACCTCTACCATAGTGATATGATTTTAAATGGTGTATGAATATTAAATGATGCTGAATCCCAGTGAGAAAGGATTGTTGATTTTTTACCTTGTTCAACTTGAAAGGCTCAATATGGTTTGGTGCCAAATGTCCTTAATGCCCCCCAATACTTTCTAATCTTCCTTTTAACACAGAGAACAAGCCTCAGATTTAGAGCCTTTGGCAGGCAATACCATCAACGGTGTTTTATTTTCATTTTACTTATTATTTTTAAACATATTTTTATTGATTTCAGAGAGGAAGGGAGAAGGAGACACTGCAACATCAATGATGAGAGAATCGTCGTTGGGCTGCCTCCTGCACGTGTGAAGCCTGAAATCCAGGCATGTGCCCTGACCGGGAATTCAACCATGACTTCCTGGCTCACAGGTCGATGCTCAACCACTGAGCCACGCTGGCCCAGCTCATTTTACTTATTTTTATAGTTACCTTTTACTTATGACAAATGATCATGGTTTTCTATCACAGTTACATAATTTATGACATTTTAATTTTGAACATATTTAATACATAGAGGAAAGATGTGGCGAAAGTTGTGGAAATGGTTCTGAAATGACTGAGGTTTAGGAAACTTTGCATTCATCCAAAGGAATAAGTGATGATAAAATTTCAGGCAGGGGGCTAGCCAGTGTAGGAAGATGCTTTTCACATGTAAGCTTTTTTACTCAGTGAACCTCGGCTCCTGGGGCTTCTGTGAAGGTCTGGTTCAGAACTCAAGGGCAGGAAGCCTTTAGGTAGCTGTCAGCCACTTTTCTTCATGTAGGTCTGAAAAATCATTTAGTTCCTAACCAGAGCTTGGGGGTCCTCCCCCTTTAAGTCCAGTTCTACCCCCACAGTGAGAAATCCCAGGCCTACCTTGAAAGCTCTCTTTTCTGCCTCTTTTCTGCTGATCTTTTTGGACTTCTTGTTTAGCCCTTTAAAGAGAGAAAAGAGCAAAGACAGATGTTTCTGGGGCCCTGAGCTGCAGTGAAGTGGGAATTGCTAAGGGGGCTCCAGGAAGTCCCAAGGTGGGGGAGAGGATGAGAGGTTGGCTGGATGAATCACATCTTGGTATGTAGGCCATCAGGTTCTTGTTAGCTTGAATGCTGACCTGGAGCCAGGGACTGAGAGGAAAGTGTCCTCTGAGGGAAGGCGAAGGGGAAATTGCAGAAGGCCCTGTAAAATGGATTCAGTGTCCATTGATGGACCTGGGTTTCCTATAGTCCTATTTTCCATTTCTCAGAGCTTTGGAGTCAGGCAGACCTGATTTAAATTCAGTCTCTGCAATATAGCATCTATGTAGCCTTAGCCAACCTACTTAAGACTTAGCCTTCTTAAGACTCAGTTTTCTCATCTGCAAACAAGGTACTGTAATACCTACCTTGCAGGGTTGTCTAGAGGATAAGTAAGCTATGTTTGTAAAGTGGAAAGTCTGGCACTTTGAAGGTGATCAATCCGTGTTGATGTACTTCAACCCCTTCCCTTGCCTTACTTCATCTAGAATATCCTCTTTTGCTAGTGATAGGCAAGGCAGTAAGGGACATTAGTTTTTGTTTTAGGCTCTGAAGTTAAACAGCTAGGTTTAAATTCTGGCTCTGCCAACTGAGAACTGTGTGGTCTTATGTTAGCTACTTAGCTTTCCTAAGGCACAATTTCTTCAACTGTGCAACAGGAGTAAAAATACACCTCACAGTGCCAAACACACAATAAGTACTAGTATGCTGGTTATTATTATTTTCAGATGGAGTTAAACAGACTCTAGTACCAGCTGTAATGGCCCTGATACATTCCCTGAGCAGTCATTCTCAACCCTGGCCTGACAGGACTGATTCATCCCAGACTTGGTTATACTCTGCAGGATTTCCTAAAGTTTGTTACCACTGATAGGCGTGCTGTGATTCAATAAATTTCAGAAATGTTAAGTTAAACTAAGTTCACCAAGTGTCTTAACTCTCCAATCCAAGCTTCTAACACACCAAGCTACATTTCAGGTAGGTTGGCATGCAGGGCTTTCCTAAACCAAATGAGTCAGGGGACACTTTATTCGTCCAGGATTATATCATGGGATGAGCAAGAAGGAGCCTGGACTATGGCAATGGATCTTGGTATCAGCCTGGGGAGCATGTCTGGCATCCTTCTCAAGGGCCAGAACCCAGAAGCTGGGCCCACGGCCTGGCTACTTACCCATGATAGAGACAGAAGGGGAATCCCACAGGTTCATGGAGGAGTTGCTCCTCAGGCTCCTGTCATCTTTGGGCTTCTCTTCAGGTACCAGGTGGCTATAAGCAGTGAGGAAGCACAGGCAGACCAGCAGAGTGGCCAGGAGCAGGCGGGTGACATCCATCTGAGGAGGCCTGAGTGGGACAGGGAAGGCAGTCAGGTGATGTGACAAGAGAATGTGCTCTCCTGCTTTCTTTGTTTTTTTTAGGCTGGTGCTCTGACCCTGGACAACTGTCCAGGGGAACCAGAGGACCAGCAAGGCTTAAGACAGGGAAGGGAAACTGATAAGGCTCATAAGACTCGGTGAGAATATTGCAGGGATAAATGGCTCCTTCAGACAAGTGTATGTCATTGCATAAACTATATTCCCACATGCAGAGGGAATGAATGCAGGTGTGGTTTGAGTCAGGAGAATGAACCTTATGCACATGGGCTAACTGGATTTGTTGATTTATTGATATATCACTAGCTGGATTATGATGAAGCAGACGAATCCCAGAGTGGATTTCTTCCCTTGTTTGTTTGGGTTAGTCTCAATGAGGGTTTCAGCAGCATCTTTATATTTTCTAAATGCAGCATCTCCACCCAGACCCTCCCTGGGCATGTTCTCTGTGGTCTGGGAAGAAGCAGAGGCTGCTTTTCTACCTGCCTTGCCATAAGACTCTGTGGGTGAGAGGAGAATGTCTGTTCCTGTTGGTCCCGCCCACTCCTTGGCTTCTCGCACAGCAGCCTAGCCAATGTCTAGCCTATTCCTCCCAGCCTTCAGCTTGGTTGGAGTAAAATTTCTTTATGTCTGTTATAGTCCAGGAGCAGGAGGTCCAAACAGCCAGCCCTCACTCTCATTATAAACTTCTTCAAGTCCATCCTCTACTCCCTTACCCCTAATGACATGTCCTCTGATTGCATTAGATCCCTTCGTCATCAGGCATTTGCCTATCATGAACTGGCCACCATTTTTCTTCTCAAAGCCTGGTAGAGAGTCAATGAAATGAGCACGGGGCTGGGAGTCAGGAGCTCTGAGTTTTTGTCTTGGCTTAAGCATTAGTAAGATGCATGATCAGATAAATCCATTCTTTTTTTAGGCTCTAAGTTCCTTGTTGATAAAATGAGAGGAGTGGGCTAGGTTAATGGTTTGCATTCATTTAGCAGGGGAACTCTTGCTTCAAATAAACGCTGACTTGCAGAATACTCAAATGTAAAACAGAAAGAGGCAATAAAGAAGTTTCTTAAGCAGCTCACATCTTTGTTGTGTGGTGGGTCAACAAATCTCATGCCCTAAAGTCTAAAACATCTCTTCAGACCCTCAGGTTCTTACCTCATGCAATTTTATATCTGAGGTTCTACCTCATATCAGCAATAGTTAAACAAAACAAACCTGTATCAAAAACAAATCAGGATGGGCTGGGAGATTAAAAATGGCAGCAGTTTAGGCAGACGTATACAGTGCTTTGTCCCAGAGCAGATAGGGAAAGCAGCTGAAACGAGTAGCTTCCAGCCCAAATTGGCAGTGGAGATCAAGCTGGGAGACAGCCTGCAGCTGGATAAGACAGAAGACTCCTGAGAGAGGAGAGAAAAAACTATATAACCAGATACCCAGAGAAGATAGATCATGGGGAGACAAAGAAACAGCCCGCATATGAAAGAAAAACAGGCATCACCAGAAAGAGAAGTAAATGAAATGGAAGCAAGCAACTTGTCGGAGAAAGAATTCAGGGAAATGGTCATAAGGTGGATGAAAAGAACGGAAGACAAATTTGACAGTATGTGTAAGAAAAACCAAGAGGAAATGAAGAAGAACCAAGAAGAAATGAAAAACGACATCACTGCTATGAAGAACTCAATAGAAAGCATCAAGAGTAGACTAGAAGAAGCAGAGGACCACATCAGTGAGCTAGAAGACAAGGTAGAAAAAAATACCCAAGCAGAGCAGTGCCTAGAAAAAAGAATTAAAAAGCAGGAGGAGAGCCTAAGAGAACTTTGGGACAGCACAAAACAAAACAACATACGCATAATAGGGGTGCCAGAAGGAAAGGAAACTGAGCAAGGAATAGAAAACTTGTTTGAAGAAATAATGACAGAAAACTTCCCTGAAATAGGGAAGAAAAAACCCACGCAAATCCAAGAAGCCCACAGAGTTCCAATCAAAATAAATCCCAAAAGACCAACGCCAAGGCACATTATAATTAAATTGGCAAACACCAATGACAAAGAAAGAATCTTAAAAGCGGCCAGAGAGAGACAGAAAGTTACCTACAAAGGCTCCCCAATCAGACTAGCGACTGATTTCTCAACAGAAACACATCAGGCAAGAAGGGAATGGAATGAAATATACAAAGTCATGCAAAGGA